>JADDOH010019643.1:0-24677 GCA_016648135.1 Agrypnia vestita | reverse complement strand
TAATCCACTTGAAGCAAATTGGTAAGGTGAAAAAGCTTGAAAGGTGGGTACCTCACGAATTGAGTGAAGCAAATCAGCAAACGCGCGTTGACTGCTGCGTTGCATTACTCAACCGGCACAATAATGAAGGGATTTTAAATCGAATCATTACCTGTGATGAAAAGTGGATGCTGTACGATAATCGGAAGCGCTCATCGCAATGGCTGAACCCTGCCGAACCAGCCAAACCATGCCCCAAGCGAAAATTGACTCCAAAAAAGTTACTTGTGAGCATTTGGTGGACTAGTGCTGGTGTCGTACACTACAGCTTTCTTAAATCTGGCCAGACGATTACGGCAGATGTCTATTGTCAGCAACTGCAAACCATGATGGAAAAGCTAGCTGCTAAACAATCGAGGCTGGGTAATCGCTCTAGGCCACTGCTGCTTCATGATAACGCTAGACCACACACTGCACAACAGACGGCTACCAAATTAGAGGAGCTTCAATTGGAATGTCTAAGACATCCACCGTACTCTCCGGACCTTGCCCCAACAGATTACCATTTTTTTCCAAATTTGGATAACTTCTTGCAAAGGAAAAAATTCAACTCCGATGGGGCAGTCCAAACCGCCTTCAAGATTTTATTGATTCCCGTCCGAATGGTTTTTTTAGTAAAGGGATCGATGAACTACCTATGAGATGGCAAAAGTACATAGATAGTAATGGCACATACTTTGATTAAATAAATATATTATAATAAAAAAAAATCGGCTTTATGTTCCTCCCATACTAAACGCCAATTTCATATGTAAGGACCTAATATAAATAGAACATATTTAAGATAAATGACCAATATATATAAACGATGATTAGTACACAAGAGAACAGTGATAATTAGAGAGCTTTAAAATAAATATAATTAAACCAATATACCAGATAAATAAGATAAGAGGATAAAATAAAACAAAAATAAATATAAAAGATAAGATCAAAACATATTTAAAAGGGAAATGAACAATATTTAGGATACTTTAAAATAAATAAATATACATAATTCATGGGGAAAAAACATAAGTAAAAATTTAGTCCATTTAACTGTAATTCTATTGGTATATTCTAAGTGTTTCACATGTGAGTTCTAACGACACCCTAGCGGCTAAACTAGAACTCACATGTGAAACGTGGCGCAAACATTTAATATACATACAACTTCCAAAAAATTAATAGACATGGTATTTTATCATGGGTGGAAATGGCGAACGTTACATATGTGTAAAGTGATCACCTAAGCCAACCGTACGATAGGTCGTAAGTCCTATGGCCACCCAAAAAAAAAGACTTCTGTACCTACTCTCCCTTGAAAAAATACAGTTTCGTCTCTGTGAGACATCTATAATATAGGTACATTAATTGATTATTGATGTCCCTGTGTCAAACAATCCAGTTCTGTTCTGAAAAATTTGGACATACTCAAAATATTAATAATAATTTGTTAAAACCACTATTTGGAGAAAAATCAACAACAAAATCAACAACAACAAAAAACCAAAAAATAATTATAGTGTTTTTTGTCAATATCATTTAACAAAGTGTTTTCTATTTAATAATATTATATTATAACGTTGCCACTAAGTTATTTTACGATTATTGAAGACAGAAGAAAGTAATAAGTTATACTGTTTCCTGATTTCGAGCACGTTATATCCAGATCTAAAATATTACATCTCATTTGTATTCAAATCGTTGTCGTTCTAAGAAATATTACACAAATACGCTGCTCCAATATGACTTTGTTTCTTGTTATCCATGAAACTATAAAGAAATTCATCATTTGTGGAACGCAGCCTATAAAGAAAACATTATTATAAGAATTTTAATACCATTAAGTCAATTTTGTGCGAAATGTTAGATGAGACTATGTATTGGTTATGTTAGATGAGACGCGAAATGTTAGATGAGACTAGATGAGTCTTCCAAGTTACACAATAATACAAAAATTTATTTTTGATTATCGGACTAATGTAAAATGCACATAACACTAAGAGACTAATGAGAGACGAAAATAATGGTATTTAATGAAGTACAGCTAACTTGTGATACATCGAATACATCAGGTCTATGTATATGAAGTTACATAATCGATAGAACATTATATTGTTTATGTGAGAACATAACATGTCAAAACTATCTTACACGGTGTAGTCGCCGTTACATAACGATTACGAGTTAATGTAAAGAAAAACTTTGTTCTTAAGGGGGGGGGGGTAAGGTTTTTAACTTTTTCTTTTGCATTTTATTTTTAATTTTTTAAATGAATGTATAACATCGCAAGAATATTGTGTCAAAATTTCAAGTCAATCGGAGCAAAATTGACGAAATTATGAACATTTGAGCGATACTCAGACTGATTTTCAATACCTGCTCGGGCAGCTAAGAGACGCGCTCACCTGAGGACTACCGGACGTGCTATTTGCATTGGAAGAGTTTTGCGTAGACAAGGACAAACAGATGCTGATGATGAAAGCTCTTTGCCGTGTGAACATGGCATCGACGATTATGTGTAAGTATAAAATAAGTGTTGAGTTTTATTTTGAATTTTACAGTGCGCAAAACTTTAAAGCGTTTTCCCACATCTCACGTTTTCAAAGTCGGTGTCCATCATAACTTCAAAACTACTGCACCGATCCTTTTGAAATTTTGAACGCTATTTCTGTACATAATTTACAAGGTAACGCTGTAGACTTTTTTTAAAATTTGTTATTAATTTTTATTTTTTAATAACAAATTAGTCGATATTTTTCGCAAAAAATCGCGTTTTTCCCTTCAAAGTGTTCCAAAAAATTGAAAAATTGAAATTTCAAAAAACTCTCCCAGCGTTACCTGGAAAACCTATTATCTAACGAATGAACTTTGATTTTTTGATTTCAGATGATCTAGCACCAAGTTATGATGGACACCGCAATTCAACTTTTTTCCGAGACACGTCCGAATAATTGCTGCCATTGCCGTATTTTTTAATATTTCGTCTTGAAAATTTTACGCAATATTCTTCAAATGTTATACTTTAATGTACTATTAGTTTCAATAAAGAGATTTTAACTGTGTCGTCACAAAAAAATCACAAAAACATGCCTTTTTTGTACGAATTAACCTTACCCCCCCCCTTAATTTGCAACTATAACTCTGTAATTACATTTTTTTTAAATTAAAAAAAAAAAAAGGTGAACAATGTTTAACCGTCTTAAGTATTGCATTACGAATAAGTGACGCGAACTACATATTTGGGAATTGTAAATACTTTATGTAGAGATTAGCTCTGCTGCAAGGCACACTGCTGGCTTTGTGGCAAGCCTTTCGATTGTAATGCAGAAATAATGTGATAAAACTTAAAACATTAAGAAATAAAAAATTGAAGAACCGTTTATTATGATTTTTTAAACTACACATTTCGTAAGAAACCGGGAAATTTTAAAAAGATTTTTTTATTATTAATTTAACTATTTACATGTACACATTACATGTAAAGTAGGTACTTTATATTATTAATTTTCCATATATAACTTTTTAATATTTTGACTATCTATACTTCGATTTTTAAATTTTATTTTTGTTATCCCGATGAAGAAGCCATTTCAGTTTCAGTTTCAGTGCCGACAAATCGGCGTTTATTAGCTCAATAACTTTTATAACAGCTTGCATCAAAACATAATTAATGTTAAGAATATTTACAGAGTTTATGAATAAGATAGCAACAAATACAATATACAATTTTTTGTATGCAGGCCTTTAACCTAACCTACCTCGCTAGGTACATAAAAATACCCGTTCTGAAGTAAGTAGCCATTCCATTCATTGAGACTCCATTTAAATATTTAATTTCATGGTTACGTAATTAGAAGAATAAAAGAAAAATATAGTAAAGTAATTTGGAGTAAAAAGTATATAAAGTAAATAAGAAATAAAGTGAATAAGAATACAAATATAAGTAAAGTAAATTAAGTAAAAAGTATAAACATATATGTGAACAAACAAAAGTGTAAATAAATAAATTAAAGTAAATTAATTCCAAGGTTGATAATATAAGAACAAAGTATAGAGTAAATGTTTAGTAAATACAATATTGTTCATTTGAGCATCTCTTCCAACTGATTTCTTCCAATATTGAATAGTCATTCAGTCAGCAATACACGGAATTTATATGTTTTGTAATTTTTATCTCTTTTGGTAATTTGTTACATACATCCGTGGTCCTAAGAAAATTGCATGCCTTTGTGCAAAAGAGGTTTTTCATAAACAGAACTTCCACTTTTCGTAAAGTTGTTGCTCTAGTACGGATCTGATGATTGATATATTGCAGTTTTTATTGGTTTCGAAACATGTCGAATTTTTTCAATAATAAGATAAGTGGTGTAAACAAAGTTTAATTCTATTAATTATAATATTTTCTTTATCTCGTCGTGCCTTAGGTTAGGTTAGGGTTTAACTTGGCGACAAAGTTGTCGTTTGGTCACAATCGAGCGGCGACAATCGTCGCTGATTACGCCCCCGCTCGGCGGACGCTGGTCCGAGGAATCGCCAAACTATTGGGCACTGCGAACTTTTAACGAGGCTTAACACAATTAGGGGTTGTATCGCGGCCGATCCGACCCGGAGCGGAAACGGGAGGGGGGGGGGGGGAGGCAGCGGTCGGGGATTAAGCCGCGGGTTAATTATGACAGATTGGTGCAGGAGCTGCATCTACTTAACCGGCAATCAATCATCTCTGGTCTCCCGTGAATGGTGATAAAGCGTTTGACGGAAAATCGATTTTGGATAAGGAAGCTGTAGAAGACCAAATTAAACGAGCGGAGATGGATAGTTGAGATGTGCACAAAATTGAATATTTTTTTATAAATAATGCAATTTATATTATTGATAAATTCGGCGTTAATATTGTAGATATTATTAGAATAATGATAAGATACAATAGAATAATGAATTGCAATTAAATAATAAACAAGATTATTTTAGTATCATATAAATAATACATTCAAAGAATTAATGGCTTAATGGCGTCACAAATCTACGTTGCGGTTAATTATATTTTATAATTCTAAAAAATATTGTTTAATGTTTCACCTGTCGATAGTAGATTATGCTACTCTTAAATCAATATATATATAATATATATATATATATATATATATTTATATATATATATATATATGAGAGATATAGACAACTTAAAACAAAACTTTAACCCTTTTTACATTAAACAATTATTCTACACATATTTACACTTGGACTTATGACTAACTCAACTTTCACTAACATTCCACTTGATACTCTATAGATACATAATAACTACCTTATGAAAATAAATACTACTGACGAACTCGAAAAAATATTATAATTGTGTGCTATAACGCCACTCTGGGACAGGCGTAGCCTAGTAGGGTGGCATAATCCACAAATTAAACAAAACAAAAAAATGTGTAATTATCTTATGTTTTATCTTATGTTTTATTGTTAAATTAGTATTAAGTATCTTATTTGTAAACAAGGATTTTTAAATAAATAAAAAAAAAATAAAAAAAAATATAAAGAAACCCGTGTTTCCCTATCCGCCAAGTCTTCTTTACAACCAGATACTACCGACCCCTGGTGGTTATGGTGGTGGATAGTCCTTGGTGTCCCATTGAAAATGTGCGAGTTTGGTGGGGGTGGCTGAGCGTGGGTGGAAGAGGGTGACGAAAATGTGCATTCTAGCACATTGTTTTGTTATGGAAAGGCCGCAAATGCTTCAGATTGTTTGTGTCGGTGAGTCAAGAAGGTTCCGGAAAAACCTGCTCTAGAAAGTTCTGGAAGGAGAAGGTTCTAGAAAATTCTCGAAAGTTTTATAAGGTTCTAAACTGAGTGGCGGAATGTGTCGGTGTGTCTAGAAGGTTCCTGTACATTCGAATTTCTTGAAAGTTCTGGAAGGAGAATGTCCTAGAAGCTTCGTAAAAGTTCTATGACGATCCAAACAGTGTTCTAAAAATCTACGCGTGCGAAGCCGCGCGGGCACAGCTAGTAAATAATAAAATATAAAATCTTAACAAAGCTCGCGTAAGTACATAGTTAATGTTTTTCAACCAATTTAACAATCTCTTCTTCAAAAAGAGCATGATAATTTTGTGCTGACAGTATTAATATAATTAATATAAATGAACTTTGTTTTCACCACTTGTATTTTAGAAAACATCAACATGTTTCAGAGTCCATGGTCCCTTCGTTAAGATACAATGTATTTTGAGTTATACAACTTTTCTATAGACAGCATTTAAATACGAATATCTCTTACCATTAAAACAGCGTTCGTAAAAAACGCATCAGTTTTTCGTCGACCTTAGTTGTAAAATTGGTCACCACGAAAAGCCATTTTATACTGACGGGATTAGCTTATGTCCACCCTGAAAGTCCATTCTTAATGTTGGTGACAGAATTTTTGAAATCGGATGGGTAGTTCCGGAGATTACCTCCTGTATCCAAACTTACAAAATTTACTTCTTTGTATACATTTTAGTATAGAAGAGCAAAACTTGTTCATAGTTTTTTTTTAACCGTAAATGGTTAAGGATATTTTATACGAATCGTATGTTTTTCCGAGAAATGATTCTCGACGTTTCGTTGAATTCATATTCAACGTCATCAGGAGGACGACCTATACCGACGGAGACATAGGGCGGACTGATTAATGCTTCCGGGGGCGTAAATTATAAGCACTTTGTTGTATATAACTTATGCAGGTCATTCTCCTGATGACGTTGAATAAGAATTCAACGAAACGTCGAGAATCGTTTCTCGGAAAAACATACGGTTTGTATAAAATATCCGTAACCATTTACCAACCCTAACTCATTAATAGTACATCTGTTTTTCATAAATAAAAGAAGATATAAATATGAAATAAGAAAGCTAATATTATTCTGTATGAGATTGTTAGCGCCATAAATTCGCACATTCAGGGGATAAGAGGTGCAGGGTCGACTACGGACATCAACAGGGCGAAGCGGATCCAACAAATATTAATGCCCCACATTTTTCACCGGCGGGGCAGTCGTTAGCCCCGCAGCGATACCGGAGAGAAAGAGAGGGGAAGGTAAGAAGAAAGGTTATTTGTGTAATTGAATAGATAATTCACAAAAGGGAGGAGTCGAGAGGAGAGCGAGAACGGGGAATTAAGCTGTTTCGGGACAATGAAGCGTTTCATATTGTTTTTACACAAAAATTATAGAAAAGATGGGGAAACAATTCGGTTGATTCAGTATAACCGTGTGTTTAATATATATATACAGAGTATTAATTTTTTAAAGTAATTAACTTATATGATCAAACAATTTTTTTTTCTAATTGGTTGAGCAGCTTTGTAGATTGACATTTAAAAAAAATTATTATTTTATTATTTGTTTTAATCTACTTATATTCATTAATTACACCAACATGTTTCGAAAAATTTTTTCCATCTTCAGGGTGTTTTATAAATGTCGAAACATCAAAACTAACGATGTCTTTTGTTTTTATGTTTTCTAAATTATTTAAAAAAATATTTTTTAATTTATTACACAAAATTATTAGAATTTTTTTGGAATAGGAGAGGTAGTAAAATTTAATTGATTATTAATAATATTCTGTTTACTTTTACATGCTTTATACTACTTTCTAATGGTTATAAATTACTCAATTTCAGACCAAAATTATTTATGTGTAAAATATAAAATCCTTAATTTTAATCAAAACCGTGATCAATTTCTAATAAATGATTTGAAAATTCAGAAAAACCGTGATTATTCAGACATCACAAATGCTCTTCAACCCTTACATTAAAATTTCGACCGGGTTTTCTGATATGAAAATGATGATGGAAAGGTTTTTCCGAAACATGAAGGTGTAATTAATGAATAAAAGTAGATTAAAACAAATAATAAAATTAATTAATTTTTTTAACTATATTTTTTTATAAGAGACACTATCAGAATAATGGGTACATGCTTCATAAAGAATAATACATAATTAATTAAGACTCTGCCCATTATCCCAATTACAAGTGTATTCGACCTGTTCTAGCACAAACATGCATATATATATTTTAGAATATTAATGTGAACATGTAAAAATATGTTCTAAATAATTAGTTAATGTGTTCGATGGGTTTAGGTTATCGTCAAGAAAATTAAGGTTGTGTAGGAGTGACATTTTGAATGACGATGTGATATTAAATGATGTATGAAATTAAAACATTATCATACCGGCTTTGTTATTTATTTATTAATTTAATTTTTATCAATTTATTTGGTTATCCAACACGAATACAAAAGCGGTAAGAAAAAAATTTAAAAGAGTAGATAAATTTCTCCCATGGATGAGACATAAAAATATAAAGATTAATTCTACAGATACACATAAGACTTAGTGATAATAAGGAGTAAAAGTAAACAGTTATAATATAATGAGTAATACGTATAATGTATATTATGCATGTGGTCAATGAGGGTAGAATTACAGAATCGGTTACAATGTAAAAATGACGTGTTCGTTGGTCCAGTAGTTGACACTCGGCAAGTGCTCACGTAGTAGGATTGAAGCCTCATTTATCAGAAGTAACCATCAAGTCAGTGATATTTTTATAGCACGAGCGTTTAGGTTTTTACGAGTACGTGCCAATGTTTTTTCTTTATAAAAAACATGGATTAAGTTCGATTGCTTAACAACTACGTCTGGGGAAGTGGGGTTAATTATAATTTCCTCAGGAACCTAGAGTGCAACCGAACAATGTGGATGGTGTTAAACGTAATCTATATTTGTAAATATAATCTATATGGTGACGACGGAAAGAGGCGGCCAGGAGAAAAGCAAGGGTGCCTAGGTTTTGCGCAGTGTTCTAAAGAATAACTATGCATTTGAAACGAATGGCATGAAATGGCTGGAGAATTCGAAATATTACACACATTTTTGATTAAGGAGTAATATTTATGCAGACATCAGAAAATGAAGTCATCACAGTAAATTATGAATATTTCAGGACCTTAGTTTTCCATACTTGAACGGCATTTCTAAGCCTCCCAGTATTGAAGCAAAGACCCGAGATTGAAAAGCAGACGCTCTGTGAAAATAAATTGAAGTCAGTAATAGAAGTCAAAGAAGACGGAACGGAATACGTCGAGAGCTACAGTGAAGCGAATTGCATATAAAATTTGTCGTCGCCTTTAATGGGACGGTTCATTACCGTACTATCCTGTTCTCTGGAGCTGGCTCCAGTAATCCGACTCAGAAGTAAAAAGGTGTGTGATTAATAAACCAATTAAAAAAGCTACATCAATTAAGCCGTCTCCCTTTTAACTCCGAAGCGGAGATTAAATTAATACGCGCGATCTCCGCGAAGCCACCGTAATAAAACGGAGGCAGCCGACCGAATATTGTAAGTAGTGTCGCTTCACAATGGTCCGGGGGCACGAAATGAGCGTTTAAAAGAGGGAGAATTTGACAAAAGGTGCGGGAAAACACGACGACGGTGAAGCGACCGGCGTCTCCCCGCCGGCGCGCGGGTGCGAATTTTTCTTTTCTTTCGCGTTTGCGATGGATGTGAACCAGACCGAGCCCGTCGTTTGGACGTTAAACGAGTAATTAACATTCCGTCTGCTCCCACCTTTGTTTTTCCGAACGTCCTGATGAACGGGAATAAAGAAAATTCAGAGGGAGGGAGGCAGGAAAAAAAATTACCACCGGACTTGCAGACTACAGGCTGGAACACGAGAAAAATAATTTTAAATACTTCACTTAACAATATTTATTGAGTGAATTGAAAAATTTATAGTATAACCTCGTCGGTTTGGCCAGTTTTAGATCTGGAAGGATGGAGACGATTGTTGTGGCTGGATTGGACTTAGGTAAGATGGAGGTCCACCAATCCTTGTCCTCGTAATTCTTTCTTTATTCCTAATTAATTCCCAATCCATCTACCTTCCCATTTTAATACGCCTAGCGACATCTGTCAACCTTATGGGTTCGACCGCGTATAATTAATTATTCCTATCGCCCCGCCATCACTTCTTAATTGCCTTCGAGTAAAGAAGTCACGTATTGTAATTACCGCGTCTATTGTTATCTAAGCGTGAAGAAACCGATTGTGTCCTTTCGGTATATCTTTAATTAATTGGCGATTCGAGTGGAGTTTGTGTCTGCAGCTGGAACAGATCATTGAAGAGAGAAAGCATCCTTGCAACTCACCAGAATGCAGTCATCTCGAAGGTAGGATTTTCGTCTTATTTGTGGTCTAAATTCATGCTACGATCATCGTTTCTGTTTTTTCCTCTCACCCGACAACCAACTCCATCATCTCGTCAATATTTGAATTCCCGCTAATGAACGCTTTTCGCACTTGAACAAATCTCAATGTACCTATATGTAATAATAATAACTGCATTTTATTATTACAAACCGCTACACCACTCATTAAATAAATATTTTAGCCAGTTCCTGGAAAAATAAATAAAAATAAGTGCGAATTTGAAACGTATGAACATTCTATTTGGAAATTTGCCTGTAAAAGTAAACTTTTAAAAAATGCTTTATAACGAATATTCAAAATATTGATAAAAAAAATCAATTTATGTATCTAGATTTGTTAATCTCAATGAGACAAAGCTTTCATTTTTAAGTATTTCTGGGATATTCAACATTCGATTGAAACAATGAGTGACAATTTTTACAAATTTAAAAAAGCAATCACTAAAATATGTAAATATATTTTTAATTTTCATTCGTAAGAGATTGACATATTCGGTGGGGTTGTCAATATAAAAATAGTAATCATGGATATAAAAAATAGTTCTTCTTCGATGCATAAAATTAATAAAAGTAATATATATATAGGCAAAAAAACGTTTAAATTGTATTTTTAGAAGACTGCAATAATCAATATGTTTTAAAACTAATAAAATTGATAGTAATATTCTAAGAATATTTTGCAATGTTCCGTTAACAACTCCGATGTTACTTAGCACTGACTTTTACATTCCTTATTTTTAAAATAAGCTCTGGGGATAATCGTCAAAATTTATAAACTGAGTATATTTAATAATATTATTTGCTGCTCTGTGAGGCAGCAAATGTGATTTCGACATGGGTTGGCACTATTGATATAACAATACAAACTCAATTGTTTGAATCCAAAATAATTTTATATCAATTAATGCAATATATTATATTAAATAACAAATTAGTGAAACAATTTCGACAAAATTGTGTGTTTTCAACAAAATGAGATTAAATATTTATAAATGGAAATATAATTAGTATTCCATGATAAAATAAATTATTACGGTTTAATAGTTGTAGGCATTCAGTAATAATTATAAATATGACTAAATGCAATCCGTCAAAAATGCCGGAATATTGGTTCGCATCTTTACTAAGCCCAAGTATATATTTATAGTATCTTTTTGGCGATCCACGGAGACGCGGCCGTAGCAACATGCGTTGAGCAGCCGGTTCGAGTTTGCTGGCCCGTGGTTCAAGCTCCATCTTCGCCAGTCTAATTTGTTTTTTTAACCGTGAATTCGAACGAAATTACGGACGTTACACGAAGTAACGGGGACGGACAGATGGACAGACAACGAAATTATTATGTTTGATTACAAAATGCTGAACTTAAATATGAAAGGGACAATTCATTGTTATTTTTATTCCACATTCACACTCTTTACAGCTTTTAATTAAATACATATAATACAATAATGATAAATAATACATTACTTATATTACAAGGTTATTAAAAAATATTTTAGTAGGAAGGGTACATAGTCACTTTACTTGCGTGTTCCACTTGCTTTTATAATCAAAATTTAAGTTAACCTATTTCATAAATCTTTTTAGTTTTTTCTTCGCGTTTCCCAAGAGAAAATTGGTTTTGTATTAGTTCTCAACATAAATCCTACCGTAAATTTGGTAATGTAAAATAAAATATATAAATTTACTTCACATATTTAATTTTGTGAACGATAATTTACACGTTTTCTTATTTAAAAATAATTTTCTTTATTATATCAAATTTTATTTTATAATTTTTGTATAGGTATAATATACAAAATACGCGATAATTTTATCAAAAGTAAAAAGATCTTCAAATGAAGAATCGACAAAGTGTAACTATTCCTGGCGAACGTCCACAAATATTTGAACGACAACGTATATATAATACGTACTGAATAAAGGCTAAATGATTATTAGGTCGTAAAACAATTGTTTTAGGTAAAGCAAGATTGTGAAAATTCCCTTCAAAACTTACTCGGTTTATTGCCAAGTAAAATGGTTTGAACTTTGTATTATCAAAGGAATAGTTATATTTTTTCTACAAATATACATTTCTTAACGATTTTTATCGAGGTCGTTATATGTATATAACATCGTTAATTTTTTCAGAAGGCATTAAGCCGCTGATATTTTATTTGTAATTTATATATAAACACAAATTGGAAGTTTTGCTTTGTTTAAGAGTGATTACATTGGCTTACTTTATTGCTAGGCCCCTTAGAAGGTACGGCCACGACCATTGCTTCCGTAAAACTTTTATTTATATTTAAAATATTATTAACTATCAAACAAAAAAATATTGCGTAATACAGCTCAACGAAATTAATAAATGCAAAGCAAATACCCAATCAGACACATTTACAAAGTCAAATAAAAATGAGTGCTTATTTAATACATATACGTAAAGTACCGTTCGGGCGGGAACACAATTTTTGTCAAGTTTGACGGTTTACGTTTGACAGCGGCGTTAGTGCTTTGCGGATTGCCGACTGGCGTAGGCCTGTTTCTTTGTGTTTTATCGGGAGTTTTGATCTGTATTTTATCAATACATCAAGAACTTTTCATCAAAATAATGCAGAATCTTAGTGCGATCTGAACTATTAAAACATATTATAATAAAATAAGAAATACGAGTATAAAGATAAAATTACAAAAAAAATTGAAAAATTATTACATTTTTTATTTAAAATGAAGCTTCGAGAGAACCCATCACATGGGGGGTAATGAACAGGAAATTAATAAAATTTATTATTTTAAAGGTCGCCATGGATATTGATCAAAGTAATTCTTATATTACGTGATTTGCAAAGAGTTGGCTTTATGGTTTCATAATAAAGATAAAAATAGTTTCTTACTTAGAAAACTAAGTATACTTTATATGAGGGGTATAAAAGCAGAGGCAGCAATATAAAAATATTAAAAAAAGGTTTTGAATGAAGTCACCAAGGATTACTAATTAGAATGTTAGAATGCTCGATCCATACTAAAGTGAGAGTAGATATCGCTTCATACTAAAGTGAGAGCAGATGACGATTTTAGATCGACACATGGTAGCAAAAACAGCAATATCCGTATTTAAAAGTAAACTATTTATAAACGTATATAAAAGGAAACATTTATGTGTCAATTAATATTAAAAACTTATTTGCTTAAAATCTTATTAATAGTAATGAGTTTTTTGTAATTATTTCACAAACACCTTAGTGGGATATTGCTGCCTTTGCTTTTATACCTCTCGTATATACTATGGTACTATTTTTTGACTTACGATATAACTGGTATGAAGGACGTAAAAATGCGCCATGTACGTGATAGATGTTGCGCCGCACTTACCTGAAAATAAAAATAAAAACAAAATGAAAATAATATATTTTTTGTTGCAGCGAGCTAACTTCGTATTTCCTGGACGACTGGGGACTTGCTTTATTACGTTGTGGAACCCACAAAAATGGCGGATGAATTGCTGTGAGAATTTCGCTAAATAAGTAAGTATTACGGCAGAGGCGGAACCGGGCTGATATCCCGAGGGTCCCAGGGTCCCAGGAAGAGCTATGGCGAATTGATGGACGAGGGATGGAGAAAGGCTTAAGCTGCAGTGGGCCAAAGCCATCGTGACCAGGTCATACGGAAGAATCCGATCCAGGCTCCCAAACCGAACAGTATAAAGTATAAAAATGTGGGATGAGATTTCGCTTTGAATCATAAATAATCCGAGGCCGATTACCAAACTCAACGCCAAAAATAATGTAACAACTTTTATCATATTTTTTAAACATATTTCTCGTTTATTTGATGGAAAAAAATTACATTCAAAATAACAAAAAAAACTAAACCAATAAAAAAAAGTTTTTATTATATTCCCTTTCTCATTGAATCAGGTTTCACGCCTACTGCCGCGTCGGGAACAATTAAAATTTTGAAAAATCCAAAATAATACTTAATTATTTTAAAAAATTAAACGAAAATTTGTTAGATCATTTTTAACGTTGCCACGAGTCTGCCTGCAAAGTTTCAGCTCGATTGGATCACGGGGAAAGGGTTAAAAATCGATCCAAAGTTTTTTCAGACAGACAACAAACTGCAGACGCTACGAGTTAAAAGAAAGGGAGTAAAAACGGCATACATTGGGTGATATTTTTCATTGACAAATTATTTTGAATATTTCAAAATGGCGGAGTTGTGTGCTGCCTCGCAAAGGTCCATCTCCATGACGCGCGCAATTGGTCGAGATAATCATATCATCAGGGTATAAATGAAATGAAAAAAAAAAAATTTCTTGATAAATGATGTAATGTCTATGATCGAAAAAAATGATTTTTTTTTGTTACGCAAATGATTTGAAAATAATTTTTATTATTTTCAGTAAGGTAGGTTAGAAATTTATAACAAGGAAAGGGCGCATTTTAACAAAAAAAATGTTCGTAGATAATTTATAAGAATTTTTTTGCAAAATTTGAGCGAATCCGTATAATATTATTTGAGATATCATTTCCAGCAGTCGGAAAAAGAGAGTTGCGAGAAAAATGCAAAACAATAATGTATTTTGTTAATCACCTACCACGCCAGTATAAAATGAATATAATTCAAATAATTTTTAAATGAGTGATGACTTAAATTATTCTTAGAACTTTGATAAAAAAAAACATAAACATTAAGCAAAATAACATTAAGCAAAAAAAAAGATTTTTTGAAAATATCAAGGTGGTGTAACTGCTTAAAAATATTCGTTTAAAAATAAATCTGATCTAATTTGTCTTTTTAAAATTTTGCAATGTAATTATTGACAACCCTGATTAACATCAATGTATCTGCAAGGAATACCAGAATAGTACTGCCGTATTATTGTAACAATACTGCGACCGTCGCTCAAAGGAATTCTACAACATTCAGAATCCAAAATCAAAGCAAATACATGGAATGCTACATGGAATAACATATATAGGTACAGGAAGATAACTATGTAAATCATAATAATGGTACACTCCATGATATAGTCACTGATGATTTCATAGTAGTCTTAATCTATTTTTCAAAATTGTTTTACTTAGATAGAATAAAGAAACGAGTGCTGAGATGGTTTGGTCATGTGGAGCGTATGTACGAAGAAAGGATGGTTAAGAAAATATATGAGGCAAGTGTGTTGAAGGCAACAGGAATAGAGAGAGGGCGTCCGCGAAAGACCGGGCACGATCGGATACTACAAGTATTTGAGGATGGGCCTGTTAAAAGCCTCAACAACCGTAGAACTTGTGTGAGAAAATGTATGAATGTAGCCGAAGCAAAAGTGGTGTGCCAAGATAGAAGAATATGGCGTTTTATCCTCTCTGCCTACCCCTGCGGAGATACTGAGTGATGGTTAGTTAGTTTTAGTTAGTAAGTGTATTATTTAGATATGTTTCTTCAAAATATTTCATTACCGTTAATGAATAAGTAGATTTCCAAAACAAATGTAATAAATTAAAACAGAGACTGCCGTTTTACGAATAACTCCAAATGTTTTACTAAACCTTTATTGACACAGCTTTTAGGATAAAAGTAGGATTTAAATTTGAATTAGAGAGATGGGTCGACCATTTATTGACACACTCATTCAAACAAAATGACAACCCAAATGAACTTCAACAAGTAATATTAATTTATAAAACAACATTATTCTATTTAAGATATTTATATATTTTTTACTTTCCTCAAATTAAATCTTAATTGTAATGTTTGCCTGTCCAAACAAAAAGTTTTTTAGCGAGACAGGTATACTGAAATTATTATTTTTTTTAAATGTAGAAAATGTCTACACATATCTCGCAATACGAATAGAATATTTTTTAAAAGGTAGAAAAAGATTATATTGAAATATTACAAATAGACAGACATATTTCTGTGTTTATTATAGAATGAAAAAAATACTAATTGAGAAATTGAAAACATGAGAATTGAGAAGTCTGAAAAGTGGTGAACCCAAATTAAATCAATAAAGCAATAAACATATAAACTCCAATCGATATGTATATGTATAAACATAAAAATCCTTTCAATTTAATGGAAGGTAAATGCCAAAAAAAAAATCACCAAACAGTTCACAAGCCTCCGCTCCCGGACAATTAAAAGGAATTAATCGGAGAAGGGCACGTGGTGAGGGGAGGGGGGGGGGACGGAAAAAATAACAACAGAAGAGGCTCACGAAATAAATCGCGCGGCGTCCGTGAAATTCCCGGCGCCCCGACGCGCTACAAATCCGACGGGAGGTGTGACGTCACGCGGCGGGGGTGGCCTGACGGGCTTAATCCGGCGGCGGCCAATAATTAATTCTTTTTTTTTTCAAAATTATTTACGCGCGATATCGCCCGCGGCCAGACGGGCGAATTTGTCGAATTGTTGTGAAAAAATGCGGAACATGTCTGACGGAATATTTTTTACTGTCTTTGCGTTTAAATGACTCGGTAACAACTGGATTTCAGTTGAATAAATAAAAATGATTCCTGCAGGAGAAATGGACACCGCTCTCAAGTGTGACCGGCTGTTCTCAACTACTGGAACGTATCCGCTCGCGTGTTCCCTCTCGCATAACTAGAAGTCATGCAGGTTTTGCCGTGGAAACTGCAGCTACTATTTCTCTAATTCTCCACTGCAAAGGCTTCCTAGACTAGCAAACAGATACGAGCAACTGGACGTCTTTGCCAATGACTGTATATTATTCAAACATATATTAAAAGGTGTATTGAAAGATTACTAGTATTTGTTGAATAGTACTTAAATAATTGATTTGTATTTGTATGTAAATTTTTTATTATAATATGACTTTCAAAGCTTGTGCTACATCTTTTAACTCTACATTATTACTTTTTTTGTTTTTAAATTTCTATCATATTATGTTTTTCATATGCTTCTGCTTTTTATATACTTGCTTTTTATTTTATATTATATTTGTATCTGAATTTTAAGTATTTCATTCCACCTTATGTCATTATTATGTTTACATGTTATTATTATCTTCTTCTTTAAACTATATATTCTATTAATGTACACTTTACCTATCTCTTGTAAAAGCTCTATAGGGCGTTAATAAATAAATAAAAATTATAAGGAGATACAAAACTTTAAAAATAACTTAAGCTCTTTATTAAATCAAGCATCTTTATTAATTCAAAAGGGGTTACTATACAACTATTATGTATTATTTTGTTATAACCATCTTTGTTATTGTATTTAATTTATGCAATAAAGACGTATCTAATGTTGTCGGTTTGTGAATGATTTTGTTTTTGTGGCCGCGCCGCCTCTACATTTTTAAATATAGCGTTTGTAAGCCCTAGGCCATCGTATAAAAAAGACATCCATACACGTTTTTCATATTAATAGTCTCTGTGAGACTTCTATAATTTATCTTAATAAAAAATCCAGTAACTTTGTTCTCAGAACATTCCTACACATAAAAATATTGTTATTATAAATATTTTTAATATTTAAAGCATTAATTAACTTTGTGGTCGGACATTTTAACCAAATGTTATTTATATTAGTATATAACCGCTTAAAATTACTTAATTGTCTACCGGTTTCAAGACGTAACCCGTCAGCACAATCACTACACACCAACACATTTACAAAATACTATTTATTTGCGTGTTATACTAAATAAAGGCTACCGTGCACGATAGCCTTTCCCATCCATAAGGCGTTGCAGATCTTGTATCGCTACAAAGACTGCATCATGCGGGAACAATACATCCCTTATAAGGATGTCTCTGAGTTGGCCTTCAATCTTGTGTTATTGTAAAGTTTTCCATATGACCTAGTATAGAGATGTACGACGGTACATGTATCCTTGAATGCGTTCACCACGCAGCCCCACCTGACTCCAAGTTGCAAGTAAGCAACACCTTGCAAGTAGACGTCTGTGAGGTGTCAAATTGGACAGTGCGATTGGTATATGGAAAGACGACATGTGATTTTTGATACGCCCAGCAGCTTGGATGGAAAACCTATAACTTACGAGAATACTGAAAAATAAATTAGATTCTAAATTATATTCAAAAACACATGCTTATTGTAAAGTTGCAATTTTTTTCTGTGAAATTTAAAACCAAATTTATTAATCAATTAGAAAGACATATAGAAAAATCAAATCGACGAAAAAATATTTTGGCTGCTACCGGGATTCGAACCCGAACACCTAGCTTTCCGGGCAGGTATGCTACCAATTGCACTATACCAGTAAGTACCAGAAAGTGGATTGCTCTAAAAATGGATAATATATGTTAATCAATTAATAGATGAGACTTACAGATAAGGTCAATATATTCGCGGAAATGTACAAGGCCGCTATAGCGTAATATGATAATAACGCGCCTGCCCCGGATAGGAGGAGATCCGTGGTTCGAATCCCAGTAGCAGCCAAATATTTTTTCGTGGATTTGATTTTTCTATATGTCTTTCTAATTGATTAATTAATTTGGTTTTGAATAGTGCAAATTTGGTAACATTTTCAAGGGTCCCTACGAAAGCTATCGAATATTCAAAAATTATGTTTTCGTTCTAATATTTTATAAACTAACCAGTTTACTCGATACTTTTGAATAGTGTTAAAAACTTGTTAAAAAGTTGAAAAAGGAATTCAACTTTTCTTAATAGGTAGTATCCAAAAATATAGAGTTAATTGTAATAATAATTTGTGATTGAAATCGATACCTGATGAAATAGATACTTAGAGACCGTAAATATGTCATATGAACGACTGTTCTAATCATATATCTGGTTTGCATATTAACTAGGTCTATGTCATGAAGAATATATAGAAGGTTACGTTAATACATGTAAGTATTTTCGTCGTAATAACTAAGCGTTCTATAGGTAGGGGAGAGAAATAGCCTAGTTGGTATTGAAATACTTGGTGTGAAATTAAAATTGAAAAAAAAAAACCAGTAATTATAACTGTACAAAAAACAACCAATGGATCGTATGAAATGGATGTAGACATAACAGCTGCTTAAATAATATAAAAAAGCAAAAAATTGAAGAAGTAAAAGCCGCGACGAAGAAAATTGATGTAAAAAGCTACACTAATAATAATATTATTTTAGAGAGCCAAAAAACTTTTCAATTAAAAAATTACTAAAATAGCAGTTTTTATAGCTATAACAGCAAAAGGCTATCATAATACACATTCTTAAGAGAAAATGATTCGATAACCTTGAAATAGTAAGACGAAATCAATATTGAAAAGCTCACAACAAAAAGAATACAATATTTTCTTTCATAACAATAATGGATCTAGGAACATCTAACAATATTTTCTTTCATAACAATAATGGATCTAGAAACATCCAACGCCAATAATTCAGGGCATATAATTTGTCTTCCAAATATTTCATCGCACTGGCAATTCGCGGCCCAACAATTCATCACAGAGCCAATTAATCGCCTGCATAGAAATATTGCTCGAATAGGTTAAGTGAAAATAAAAATATCTACTAAAAAGAGTACTTATAACGAACAATAACGAAATTATTTATTTATAAGATAGAAGTTAAAAAGCGTTGTATCTTTCTTTTGTTAAATTGTAAATGAAAATTGATTTATTATTCTTGTTCATGAAGTTGAAGTTTTTGTTTAGAATTGTTTCTGCAGAAATACAAAAAAACTTAATTAATTCATAAATTTATGTAACATCTTTTTTTAATAGTTTTCATATAAATACATATTGTTGAATGTAAAATATTTAGTTTGACAATGCTCTCAAAAGGCGAAACGCGTCTCAAAAAATTAAAAATGTTGAACTTAAAAACAAGTGTCTTCATTTTCATATGTGTAGGAATTAAATGTGAGATTAACTTGTTAACAATACACATCAGACCAATTTTAAATATTTTTTAAGGACATATGATATTTTTAAAAACATCTGATATTTTTAAGGACAATTGACATTTTTTTAAGGACATTTGAATTTTTTAACCTTACTTTTAAACTTGCTTAAATTCGCAGAAAACACAAATGAAAAACATCACGTTCCCTAACACAGAAGCGTCGAGGGTCAAACAGCGCTTGAAATTAAAAAAAAAACTCGAATGGTCACTTGAGCTATTTGACTGTCAGACGACTGAGTATAATATATTTAAAATGAAACTGATTTTGTAAAATTAATGATGATTACAATGTCATCAGGAATACGTCTCTCTGCAAATTTCAGAGCGACTGTTGATCCTCACTGACAGGTAAGTGAAAAAAAAATAATAAAGGCATGTAAAAAATTGGAATTATACTCGTAATAGCTAATGTACGCGGTTTATTTTGCAAGTGTATTTAATACATGTACTAATGTAAAGTAACAAATGTCATCTTCCGACGCACGAGAGACGTGACCGCACCGGCCATGGACCAAATTCGCCAAGGCAACCGAGATGAAATAATGAAGGTTGGGCCGCGCTCCATCAGCTGATTCCCCGGAACGAAGGTAGTATTTATTGCGCAATATACACGAATACTGTAACGCCGTGGTTCCCCGCCTTCTTAATGTGCGGCTCACGGCTGTACTGGCTCAAGTCATAATCGTACTCAAGTGAAAGGAGAGAAGCATCCGTTGAATTTTTTTTATTGATTTAAAAAATGTTTGTAAGATAAAAATCCCAATATGATTAATTCAGAACTGATATTCCAATGTTACAAACTTTAATCAAGACGACTTGGGAATCATTAAAAAATTTCACGAATAGTATCTTCGAATGGAGTCTATTTATACGAGTTTTCAATCAATCTTCTTCCACCCCCTCCTAAACGCCATCTTATCTACTTTGAAAATATGACCTTCATTATGTCCTTGGAACCTTTATTAAGCTAGGCGTCACTTGCATAAAGATATATAGATTAATCTAGAGGTGTATCTGTCTGTTTATACTTCTAGATAGTTAATTTATAAGATAATAGTTTAAGATATTTATGGTACCGAGTGGAGAAGTTTAGCAAAGGATTAATAATGAAAACTTAAGAAATCACTAAAGAAATAACATCGTAACAGTAATAACATCAAAACGCTTATTAGGCCAGTGCTCACGTACGCAGCTGAGACGTGGGTACTAACTAAGAGGAATGAGCGAGCACTGGACGTTTTTGAAAGGAAAATTTTGAAGCGTATCTTCGGTTCTAGAAAATGGACTTCGGCGCAGACGTTACAACAATGACCTCTTTATTCTATTTAAGGAGCCAAACGTCACAAAATGTATAAAACTGGGAAGACTTCGGTGGCTGGGTCATGCGGAGAGAATATCCGAGCATCAAGTACCAAAGTCCCTGCTGAACTCAAGGCCAATAGGGCGAAAGAGCTTAGGAAAGCCAAAATTAAGATGGAGTGACAACGTCCTCAAAGATATCTCTGCCTTAGAGCTTCGAAACTGGAGAGAGCTGGCACTAGACCGAGATGAGTGGAGGAAAATTATTGAGGAGGCTAAGACCCACCAAGGGTTGTAGTGCCAAGAATGATGATGATGATGAAAGTAATAATATCACATTTCCTAATATTTCACTCCTATACTCAATATTCCCAATAACGACCGAAAACAGTCCTTCTCTTCCACGCCTCTCATAACATCTTGACACAAAACTGTATATAGCATAGTTATTTATTTATTTAATTATTTATATGCGCCCATTAAAGCCTTCTACATAAAAAAATATTACATTAAATTCAAAAAGTATATATATTAAAGAATATCAGAATTAAGCAGTGAAATATAAAATATATGAATATAATGTAGGTACATGTATAAGTAATAAATTATATAAGCGCTGAAAGTATCAGGTATAAGCATTAAAATATGAGTATAAGAATTAAAAAATATAAATTTAAAATATAAAATAAATTAAAAATATAAAATACAAAGCAGTAAGATGAGGACAACTGCACCTCTCTATGCCACTTATCATTCCTGACACCTCATTCTTGCTTTTGTCCGCTTTCATCTATCATTTCGGTTGTTGGAACTTTTAATAGGTCCTTCCTCCAATATTTAGTATTTCGGATCATTCTAGATCATTCGCGAAAGCCGCGTAATCCTAATGCCTTTAACATTCGCCTCATATATTTTTTGACCATTCTCTATAGCTATAGTTTTGTTGATTTGTGATGGCTAACCGCAATGGTAGACTGAAGCACCTCACTGCGGTACTGTGAAAAAAAGATTCCCACCCTACCAGGAGAATCTTACAGTGTTCAATTTATTGTGTCGCGTTGTGTGAAAGTGCATTGTGTATTGTATGGATAAACACAGCAGACACAGAGCGAATTGCTAACTAAATAATACTCGCTGAAATGCATTGAAGTTTAATGAATATGTTTGGGAAAAATTAAGTTTACACGATTACGCTTATTAATATTTCAACGATCAAGGCTGGAATACCCGAAAGTACATAGCGGCGTAGACTCGCACCGCTTTATTGGATGGCTTGCTATTTTATTTATCCTAATATTTAGTTAGTGTAATAAACGACACATAATGATGTGTGGTTTAATACATGATTTCACTTAAATATATTAAATTCCATCTAGTCATTTACAGTTTCTACAATAAAATTTTTGCACCCCTCCTTATATTCACCGTGTTTTGAATTTCCTTTGGCAGGCTAACGACGATTATTAGACCTTTGTACATCGTACAATTTTGTGAGGTGTTTTTCTTTTTCTTCGGTAGTCTTATGTTGTCGCTTCCTCTTGTATTGTAAGAATGAAGATCCATATTCAGCTTCATCCTGTCATCAAAGTATTTGGGTACTAATCCGTGTTTAATTTTAAATAAATGTTGAAATTTTTTGTTTGTAACATTGTGGAAATTCATTTTTAGTATTTAAAAAAAAAATGAGGGTAAACAACACTGTTTTATTCCACTATATTTATTTTGAATTGTTAGAACGTTTTCGGGATTTCTCCCATTGTCAATAACAACGTTTACAACTAAATTAAAAATAATTCGAGACAGAATTTATAGGGATTGGGTGGGTGTAATGGTGGTGGGGGTTGGGGGCGGGGTTAGAATGGATAGGAGTGGGGAGGTTATGGGCGGTATCTGGATGTTAATTATATTTTTATTATTTATTTTATTATTATTTATTTCTAAAATCTCTAAGACGTCCATCTTTCTTCCTTTATTGCACCCATATAATAATTTCGAATCAAACTTATGTCCCTCCATTCTGGCACGCTCTGCCATTTCTGAATTTAAACTAAAGTTTTTTACGGCTCTTTTATGCTCTTCAAGTCTTTCCTTTATTTTTCTCCCACTTTGTGAAAACGTTCTAACAATTCAAAATAAATATAGTGGAATAAAACAGTGTTGTTTACCCTGATTTTTTTAATAATTTTAAATATTTGCACCATTACATAATACTTTATTCTTTATACAGCGGGCTATCTCTTACGGTAGCCCGCTCTAGCCCTCGATGACCGCAGTAATATAAAATAAAGTAATGATAAAAATGAGTCGTGTACTACAATATTTAGTTTAGTGAAAAAATTTAATCTTCAATTAAATTCCGACTTGGTTCACTATGCTCGTGAACAGCTCGAATAATAATGACCAGGTTTTGTGGGGGAACATAAGATAATGAAAATTGGTGGGTGGAACAGAACCAGTCTCGTGAAATATGTGGGGCAGTGGAATGGGAGTAGTCTTGTGATTCTTCTCTTTCCGTTGATCGCGTCAGCACTCGGCGTCGGCCGACACTTTTCTTTAATGAACGAGAAAATAATGAGTAAAAAAAGATTTTTAATAACAGTTGAATGGAAAACGTATTCAGATATCATTGCACTGGTGAAAAAATTTTTTTTAATAATATCTGGATTTCTAGGACAGTGGGATAACGAGGTACTCTTGTTTATTAGAAATACACACATTCATTAACATCCATGAAAACATTGAATGATACTACAGACGTACAATGTGTAATTGGCATTAATGTCAAACTGAGATATTTAATTGTAATTTCGGATATTTTATACGAGCCGTATGTATTACCGAGAAGCGAATCTCGACGTTTCGTTGGATCGTTAGACGCCCTAGAAAGCAGCACCTAATCAGTCCGACCCCCACCTCCGCGGGTAAAGGTCGTCCTCCTGATGACGTTGGATAAGTATCCAACGAAACGTCGAGATTCGCTTTTCGGTAATACATACGGTGCGTATTTAATATACGAAATTACAATTAAATATGTCTAACGACCGTAATAACAATCTTAACTCTTCAAACTGATATATTGAGTATATTATTCCATGTCCCAAAATATGTAAGGAATAGGAACACCATAAGTGTGCAGCTTATAAACGAACTATATTAATTAACAGCATTAAAAACATCAGACGGAAGATCGTTTCTATATAAGGTACT
>JADDOH010019642.1:0-15953 GCA_016648135.1 Agrypnia vestita | reverse complement strand
TAGCCCTGGAGCGTGATCTCTTATGGCTCGTTCATTGATGTAACGACGTCGATAATACAATGCGATATTAGTGCGACGGCGGGCGGTTTGCGCTCCCGGATGCTATTGAACGCAATTTATATTTCATTGCATGATAGAGCAGGAAGTGCATCAGTGGGATGTGCATGCATCCAATTTCGCCGACCTTTGCAGGAAGGAAGAGGTTATGGCTTGTGACTTCATTGCGGTGACATGGGCGTCAAGATAATCATTTCGTGCATTATTAGTTTGGTAGATGTCGGATAGTCGTTTCTATTGAGACAAAGCAAAGTACAAAATTGGATTTCATTTTTTTACATCTGTAGGTAAACTTGAACAACTACAAATGCAGGATCGAAGTGGTAAACCTTTAGGAATTATAATTTAATATTTATAAATTATAATTATATCTGGCAAGTGCACAGGGGTTTATGCAAATAATAATACGTCTGTTGAATATTTGTTTGCATTGAATTCGTTAAATTAGGTTGTACTGTGGTAGGCCATTTTTCTTTTTTGGTGATAAAATATATCATAGCTAAAGCGATCGTTACGGAAACACAGGCCGTGGATAGGCACGACGGCCACTGAGCAAAACTAGTTGGCAAAGTCGATTTTTATCATTAAATTATTTGATACCAATAAGTAAATCTTATATTTAAGAATGTTCTTAGGTTTTCACGGCCACTCAGAATCTTCAAGTTTGTGTTTACTGGGGTATTATGCCGTGTCGTTACGACCTTTCGGGCCGACGTTTCGGATCCCATTGCAGGGTCCTCATCACCCACAAATTCAGCCCTTGATGAATGGACCCTGCAATGGGATCCGAAACGTCGGCCCGAAAGGTCGTAACAACACGGCATAATACCCCAGTAAACACAAACTTGAAAAATCTTATATTTTACCCACAAGGTATAGTTTTGACTATTTGAGGGGTGAATGATTGTGGATACGAAAATGTTAAAGCTATATGTAAAATTTCCGCACCGTTATGAAGATCATGAAACAGCGTGTTTCACTATATCAGAATATTCTAATATATAGTGAAACAATCATATCAATGGGTATGATTGTTTATCTAGCAGTTATGACTTATGACTCTCTGAGTTGAGTCTAGTGGTTATGACTCTCGCCTAGTAATCCCGTGATCGGTGGTTCAAGCTCCATTCCACGAAACCAGCAAGTTAATCTTACTTTCAGAGAGCAGGCATACCTCCGCCCTCTACCTCCGCGGGTAAAGGTCGTCCTCCTGATGACGTTGAATAAGCATTCAACGAAACGTCGAGAATCGTTTCTCGGAAAAACATAAGGTTCGTATAAAATATCCGCAACCATTTACAGTTAAGCAGGCATACAGTTTAGTTTACTAATAGTAAGAGTATTGATGCAACACGTATTCCGTATCTCTATTCTAAAAATCGTAATAAAATCAATAAAACTTTCTCGTTTTCAACAATTTCCTAGACAACTTGCTTGTAACTATTAAGTTCATCAAACGTGTTAAACAACAACATCTTTTAGTAAAGCTTTTAATTATCATTGCTCTCCCCAGATAACCATTAAGACATTCTTTCCGGTGTACTAATCTGAGAGTAGGGAGCAACCGCTAAAATCAAGAATTGCAAAGGAATTCTTTCCCATTCCGCGACTAGAACACCCCTGAATCTAAACTGAATGAACGCCCCTTCATACATTTCAATAATCTTTCTGTCCATCAAACGGATCGTGGAATATCATCCAACGTTGACATATTTTAGATAAATCGTATAATTTATTAAGTATGTCGTGTGTTAAAACTTTAGACAAGACCATAACAAGATATAATATTTTTACATCTCTGCGGTTGAGACGGATTGTCGGTCACAATGCACATTAAAGATAAACGCCGCGCACAGAGCTACTTACTACGTGCGTAAAGATCAACAAAGAAAGTGAGGATTATGTGACTGACTTCGGTACGCGAATTCTCACACGCTTACAACATTCGAACTTATCTCCATGTGTATATTTAATGAGTATAGACAGCCATGCGAAATGACAAATGTAATGACAATTTAGCAACAAATAATATAAAATGTCCTAGTCTTGATATACAAGATAAAAAAAAGTAACCCATAAAAATCAAGTTTTTATTATACTCCCTTTCTTTGTAAAATATAACAACAATTAAAGACGAATTAAAACATATAACATAACACTAAACTTACAGTAATTTAATATATTTCTAAAATGTCAGATGTTTTGAGCTTTGATAAGACACGTCATGCTTTGAAGATTAAATTCTAAAAACATTTATCAGTCAATTTAGATTTTCGACATTCGTAGTGAGGTACCTATTATGTATACCGACGGAGTAATTCAAATTTAGAAAATATTCCGCGACGTTATCGGGCCGCTATGCTAGTAATCAAACTTTTCTAATTATTCCAATTTGTAAAAACCAATAAAATTTCAAAGAATCCGAAATTATACTATAATTATTAAAAAAATTTAACGAAAATTTGATAGATCTTTTTGGTCGTCGCCACCAGTATACTTGCCAAGTTCCAACTCGATTGGATCACGGGAAAAAGGAAAAATTGATCCAAAGTTTTTTCACCCGGCAAGCAAGCAGACGCCACGAGTTAAAAGAAAGGAAGTAAAAACGATTAGTTTCGTTATGTATGTATAAAAATGTGAAATACGATTTTGAGGTCCACACTTATCCTACGAAAGTAGAGGGGATTTTAGGCTTCCACAAACAAAACCGTTAGGAATACAAAATAGTTTGTACTATAAATATTTCAAATTGTTCAATGAACTGCCAGCAAATGTGAAAGAAGTAAATAGTCTCACTACATTTCGTAGGTTAATTGTTGCAAAACATGTGAAATATAAGTATGATCATGCTGTTATTCATGTTTTTACAAAATCTTGTTTATTTTGTAAAAGATGTAAAAATATGTTTCTATTTATGATTATGTGCGTTGATATTATGTTTTAAAATTCTTTATGTTTATGTACTATCTTAATTTACGTTTAATTTGTATTAAGTGTTTGGGTTATGTACTAGATGTAAAAATATGTATACTTTTTTTACAACTAAATAAATATACAAGATAATAAATAAATATAATATACAAAATAAATAAAATATACAAAAATACGAATATATGTAAAGTATGCAATCGCGATCAAGCATACTTGAACACAAGATTCTAAATTCAGGATACTTGAATTCACAGTCCTGAACAGTCATTCCTCATTTAACCATAATTTCGTTTAACGACCGCTCACACTTACGACCGCTGTTGTACATACTGTGCCCTCTGGAAGAGAATCTTCAAATCTCTACGTCCGTCCTAGCTGCGTCGTCTACCTCTATGATCAAGTAAGCGGCCGTCTATTTTACTTTGAACTATGACGTGAGAGAGCACCCCACTCCCTTTATACAATACGTATTGCCAATATTCAGTCAAAAAGCAGTGTACGCCGTGTCGATCGACGGCACGCACTTCATTAAAAGCATTGAGGCGTTCGTTTAACGACCAATTTTCTTTACGACCAGATAGGTAGGACGGGAACTGGACGTAAAGTGAGGACTGGCTTTATTTTCGTTTGAGAAAACCTGAACGGGTACAAAAAACTCGTAACTTTTTGCGCGTGACTTTAGTTGATTCCACTAATATTCTTAGGGGGTTGAATAAAAGACTCCCTTTTCTTTCATGTATGGTATATACACTTGCTGCCACGTTCGAAGTTCCTTTTTTGATATTTCATATTTCATGGGTTGAGGGTGGAGAAAAGAAATATGATTATCTCTGCATATAGGATATAAATACTATCACATGTATATATTTTAAAAAACTATTTCCTGAATCCTGCTATGTATTTACGAGATTTTGTGATTATTTTAGCTTTGGGGAAAATTAAAAAAGTTTATTCAACCTAACTATTTGAATCAGCTATAATAATACCTATTAAACTATATTAGTATGAATTCAGTTAGCAATTTGCCCGGAGACACTCATGATGAATTTTATATTTAGAAGTAAATAAATAGACAAAAAATACTAATCTTAGTGATGTTAATTCTCCCAGAGTTCTGAAGAGAAGAAGCTGAGAGAATAAAAGAGGCGTCGGAAAACCTCAAAAGAGATGGGCCGACGATATAGCCGCTGTGGGGGAAAAATGGCTACAACTAGCAAATAACAAGGAAGGATGGAAGGGTATGGAAGAGGCCTGTATCCAGAAGTAGAGAGATGAAGGCTGAAGAAGAAGAAGAATACAAGTCGAATAAAATGATGCATGCAGATTTTTTTTTATAATTTTATTTTACTTGTATCGATGGGAATGATGAACTCACAGTGGATTTAAGTTACAGTAATGATAGTTCAACGTTATGCAAAAATTGAGTCAGAAATAGCTTTTCTCTGTCGGTAACTATTGATATTGGTATTGGACATTGTTGCTTAAATATTTTCGACTCATAATTTAGTCATAGTCTACCTGTAAAGCATTTTTTACGCTAATTCACAATATTGTACTGGAAAGTTGTAAAAGTCTGATTTCATTTACAATTTGGCACAATAAAATTACATATATCAAAACTAAAGAAACGAAAATGCACGCTGCATCAGTTAACTAAAAAATTTTCAAGTTTTAAGTATGGATTTTTTTCCAAAATGTTGTTCCATTTTCCTCACATTTTTTAAGGTTCAGAAGTTCTAAAATTACAATTTGTCGTTAAAACACGTTATTAAATATTTACAATTTATTACTGCATTTGTGATTTTGATCAAAAAATTCGGCAGAAGACGCCTTCTCGTAAAGCAGTACGATTTTACAAAAGTATGAATGAACGATGTATAATCAGAAGTTACAGGATAATAGAAAGTAAATTTCAATTTGAGAAATACGAAACCATGAATTTATTTTTAAATATTTACATGTGGCATGGTACCTACATACGTATCTAGTTCATATTTAAATAATATACCGCAAATCGTGTGAGAAATTATGGATGCGTCATAATTATGCGTGATATTTAAGTGCGTACTATTTTTTTATCGTCAACGTCGTCACCCAAACCATTACTGGTCGGATGACTTACGCGAAAACAATTGCAAGGATATCTAATTATAGTTAAGCGGAAAATTTATAAGTACCTATTTCCGGAACTCGTGAGCCCACCCGAAAGAGGGCGAAACTGCATGAAATTTCGAAAATGTTTGGGTTATTAAAATTAATTTAGGTTTTTGTTACATGGATGTACAGGGTTATTTGGAAAACACAACCTCGCAGGACTATATTCCTGCTTTAATTATGAGTCGAAAATATCAAAGTTATGGAGATATGCGACATCTGAGTTTGCATTTTTTCCAATATTTTTTACTTTTTTTGTAAAAAATTGAACTATTATTACAGTAGGTAACTTAATTCAATTATGAAAAAAAAACATTGCAATTGGAATTTCTGCAGGGTTTTTAACATTTTATTTAACTTGTATTGAAAATAATATTTTTTTTGTAATTGATGTAAGTTACTGTAATGATAGTTCAACGTTTTGTAGAAAATAAGCCAGAAATATTTAAAAAAAAATGCAAACTTTAATAATTGATGGCCAACAATCGAGGCTGCTTTAACATTTTCGACTGATAATCAGGGTAGGAATATGGTCCTACGAGGTTATTAATGTTTTTCAAATGATCCTGTATATACATACTTATATGATAAATACAAGAAATATTAACAATATAATCTGTATCTAAAAATCTGTATCCAAAATTAAATATATTATATCTAAAAATGGTAACATAAGTTTATTCCAATAAATAATTTTGTACAAAAATATTTAAAAAATTAACATAAATGTAGGCAGTAGGTACATTTTCTAAATTTATATACTATCATATCATTCAAATAAATACTTAATTATCTAATAGTTTTCTGTTAATTAAAGTTAAGTTTTTCGAAATAGGTAGGGTAGATAGTTCAAAAAAATATCTACATATAGACGTCTTTTCTTAGCTCGTAGTTTGGAAATAGTACCGAAATTATATGTAAAATTATTGTACATAAAATAAAGTATTTAAAAAAAACGATTTTATAAATATCTATATAAATGTACAAAAAAAATAATAAGTAGGCCTCTTTCCATTTAAAAAAGCCAATCGAATAAGTATGTGTAAGTCGTGCGTACGAGGCACATTGTTTCGTTGTGTTGGTGTTTATACCCGTAAACACCAGAACAACTAAATAATGCGCGTCGTACGCTCAGCTTACACATACAAATTTGATTGTCTTTCTTAAATAGAAAGAGGTCTACCTACCTCAATAATTGATGTAACGTGTATCAATGTTCCGTAAAGTAAAAAAATATTTTTTGCTTGCTATTTTTGCTACACTCGCCCTATACATAAAGGTTATTTGTATTCAGAGAAATGATCAAATAATAATACATATTTACAATTTACCGACTCATCTACATTTATTATAGATGACTACGTACGTGGTTACATGTACTATAAATAAATGTTTTTACTTTCCCCTTAACCCACAAACCAATCAGTCATCTGATAATAAAATAATTTATTTTTAGAAAAGGAGGAAGGAAAAAATGTTAAAACGTATAATTTAGCCGTCGGCGAAATGAAGCATTATATCAATTGAGTCGTATATTTCCAGATACCGCTAACTCCACATCAAAAAAATTAACAGCAGGTCAAGTAATTTATACCTTGTTGTGTGAAATGTTATTACCTACACTGTTAGTTTTTCTAGAAAGTTTGTTATAAATGTAAACAAACTTTCTTACACAATAAGGTATACATTGCATGACCTGCTGTAAATTTCTTTGGTTTGGAGTTAGCGGTGTCTGGAAATATACGACTCAATTTTCATACTGTGGTGATCTTGTCGAACGATCAATCGGAGACCTTATGGAGCGCGAGTGGGCGCTCGAGCCGTGCCCCCACTGCGCCATTCTTTCCTCGGCCGTGGCACGAACTAGGACGCGCGCTAGCTTGAATATCCTTGCAATCGAACTCTGTAATGTAGCAACAATAAAACCACTGAATATATCCTGTAAGTATATACTCTTGCTTACTTGTTGTGCCTTAATTTCCTTGCCATTCATACACCACGACACACTAGAGAACAACGGAAGAAGCCGTTAGTAGAGTAGTAACGAGATGATAGAATCCGGAGAAATTATGCATGATCGAAATTCCTTGAACAATCCAAAACACTCTGGAATGCTCTACAATACTCTGTAAACGGCTGGGACAATCTCGAAAACTGGAAGAGTCGGGAAAATCATAGAAAAGTCTCGAAGATTCGAAAAACCAACGCGTTTTGTATAAAAGCCGAAGTCAGAGCCGCGCGGGGCAGTCGACAACTGAGATCATACAAGTTCATACGCGAACAGATATCGGGCGAAGTACTTAAGCGCGAGAATTGAACAGAATATTCAAGAAAGTGATCGCTGTGATAAAAATAGCGTAAATTAGTGCGAATTAAGAAATAGTGTAATGGTACGTGGAATATTTGTATTGATTACAATTAGCGTTAATTATAGAATTGTATTTAACATATTTAAAAAAAAATTGTTTTAGTGTTTCATTAGTCTCCCACAGCCACGTCCCGTGACAATATTCTCCAAAGTAGAGACCACACACCATCAAATCAAACAGTCAAAAGTACACGAGATTCTCGATTTGCATCGAGTCGATATGTATTGTCTCTGCATTTGTCTCTTGTATTTGCGCTGCATCCAAAATGTAAGATTAAAAATCTGGTCTACGTCGATATGATTTTATTTGCATATTAACAGGCTAATCCATTGACGTATTATAATATAGACACGTTATTCCCATACTAGCCGACTTTCATATGTAGCAAATATTGCATTGAAAAACACCAACAAGTCACGACACACTTATTTCACAAACGCTATGCGTGTAGACAGAAAATTCAGGTAATTTGAAGTCACAGTGACTAAAATAACATACTCATTCTGACAATAGTGTACGATACTCTGTTCATTTTTCCCCGGGACTTTTCGGCGTAGCGTCGCGCCCGATCACAAAGAAGGTCCGTTCGATAACGAATGCAAGTACCTTACTTTTGAGTTGCCAAGATTTCACGCTTGTAACGTATCTACAGTTTATTATATCATTGGGCTTATCAATAATTTTAAGCAGTGCAGATTAATAATAACAGCAATTGGCAGAATGCTGAACGAAAACTTGGGACGTATAGAAACAAAACCGACACTACGCAATTGACAAAAATAGAGGACGATACGTATTAAAATAATTTTATGGCAATCCTTGTAGTCTAGTGGGCATGACAAAAATGGCCCCTCAAACCGGGGATTTCGGGTTCGATTTCCGGAGAGATCATAATACTAATAATACATTACAGTAACATCATCACGAGGGCTAACAAAAAACTCGGTTTTATTTGCAGAATTTCTCAAAAATAAAAATAAAATACATAGACCACATAAGATCAATTATAGAAGTCACAAAGAGACGAAGGGAAACATGCATTGAAGCCTTTATAAGGTGGCTCAGGTCTCATGACATGTATGAGCTGGCTTAAGTGATCATTTTACACAAAGAAACGTTAAAATATTTTTTTATACATTAAAGATAATTTGTAAACAGTAAACAAACAAAAAAAAGTCCATACATTGGTGCAATTTTCTTCAATTCTTAAACGTAATTTAATTTATTAATTGATTTAATACTTTAGTTACTGTCGTTTGAGTTACTATATTTAAAATATATGAAACCAAATAAATAAATTTTAATATGAAACCTTTCCATAAAAAATGTGATACATAGTACTAGGTAAGCTATGAAAAAAATGGGTAAATTACACAGTGCTAGATGATAGCCTTAGAACACCTTACAATCCACATATCAACACATCGATATATGTGCGTGCTTTTCGCGTATAAGTATTGCCACAGTTTAGATGTAATATTGAAAACTTGTCTATACCATAAAGAAGCACATTTTCAAAAACGCACCAATGTTAAAATCTCAGCCCTGGGTAAAAAATCGACTACATATAAGCATATTTATCTCAATTTCGTATATTGCATAGTATCTGTTTTGCGTCTACGCCCCTCCCTTGTGACTTCGTGGTTTAATGCTGATCCAATGAAGGCCTTTTGACTGCGGTCCCCCCGGCATCAGCGGCGGGTTCACGGCCGCCGCCGGTTAAAGCCGTCCTTGTTGCATGACGGGAACCACAAATTCGAAAAAGGAACAACAATGCAGATCCATAAATAAGTGATGAAAATAAAAAAGAACAACTGACCCCGGCAACCCCACGGGCACGTTACGTGGGTGGAGAGAGGGAATAAATTGAATCCTAACTGAAAGGTACGGTCGGTACCTACCTACGCACAACTAATTTATTTATTTAATTTCTTATACAATAGAAAGTAGCATTAACAAAAAAATGTGATTTTTAAATAGATAGCCGAAAATGATAACATATAAGAAAAGAATACAAATAAAATCGAAAACTCAAGTAGTAAAAAGAGAAGATAAATTTAATAATAATAATTTCAAAATAATCAAATACAAACCAAAACATAGTAAAAGTTTAAGTGACAAATTAACAACAATTAAAAACGAACTCCAGTAAAGACAAAAGACATATATTTATAATATTAATAATTATAGGTCAACCGCCGAAAGATGTTGTATAATTCATGAAAAAAAATATATTTCTCTCTCATTTACGCTACTATTGGCTGCATATTAAAGAAGAAGACAGATGATAACAGTCACCGAAGATTACTAATTTAAAATGTACTGAATTATGTATTTTATGTGTTCTTTTTTTATCTATTCGTTACAAAATCATGTTTCCTATAAATTTATTGGCTGTTTCCTATAAAATCTCGAATTCAGTACATTATAAATTAGTAATCCTCGATGACTGCATTCAATTTTTTTTTTGTATATTGTTTCCTTTGCTTATATACCCGACATATGATGTATATTATAGTAATAAAATAAATAAATAAAGTTTTATTTTGTTTCCTTGTTCGCCACTTGTACACATGATCGCATTACATTGAACATTAAATATATGCAGGCCGAAGATAGCTGTAATTGGGATAATGGATTAAGTTTGAAAAAAAGTAACCCATAAAAACAAAGTTTTTATTATACTTCCTTTCTCATTCACTAGTGGAAACTGGTTTGGCGCTTAACCTACGCGTTGGGCTTCGGTCGAGCGACGCTACGAAAGGGAATAAAAAATTTCCAAAAATCCAAAATTATACTATAATCAGGTTCCGTGTCTACCAGACGCGTTGAAATATTTTCACGCAACTCAGTAAGTTGTATGAAAAAAACATTAAAAATTTGAAAAATACAAAAATTTATCAATTTTTTTTAACGGAAATTTGATAGATCTTCTTGATCGTCGCCACGAAAGTTTCAGCTCGATTGGATCACGGGAAAAGGGTTAAAAATCGATCCAAAGTTTTTTCGTCAAGCAAGCAGACGCCACGAGTTAATATAAAGGGAGTAATAATAATGTATTGTTTTTAATGTATTTTGTATCTAGTATTCTGTATTTTATCTCCAAAAAATCATTTGAAATATATAAATATAGGTATATAGTTAAAATTAATTTACTTGTTATTTAAATAAAATATGGATGATACAGGCATATATTTAATGAAATCAAGTATATTTCTAGTGCTCTGCTTGCAATTTCCGAGCGATTTTTAACATGTTCTTAATAATATAAAATAATAATAAAAATATTCTTAATAATCTTAAACGTATAATAATCTTGACGACCGCGACACAGGATGCGAAATGTTATATTATGACATCAGAATGTATTGCCCATAATTATTATGTTTGGTATGCTTACGGTATATGTACTTGATCATGTATTATACCAGGACGTTTAAATCGCCTTACTGATTAACCTTAAAAAATTGATAGTTTTATTCATACGTCATATCCGTTCAACGGACGTTGACTATCATTATATTGTTTTACATAACATGGGAAACCCCCGTAGTAGATTGCCCAAACCATCGCCATAGGTTCAGCCATCGTGTTCTCCTTATTCCAGGGACCGCGATTTACAGCAATAATTTCCTATATAATGAGAAGCAGCATCTGATAATTCTATGGGTAAAGGAACGTCCATAAACCAGGTGGTTAAATTTTGAACTAATTTGAACCCCTCCCCCCCTCGTGTTATCCTAACGCGGCTTTTGCTTTAACCCCCCCTCTAGTGGAACTTAGTTTTTTCCTATTAATCCCAGAAGACATTTTGTACTGTTTTCTCTTACCAAAATTATTTTAAAATTATTGATTCTGTGCAAACCGATCTGCGTAGATTTATCAAACATATTCTGCACCGTTTTAATTGTGCCAAATAAAATAAATGAAAGAAATTCGTAGCTCGGCTCTGACCCCTTTCTATTCTATTCTATTCTACTTTTCTCCCCCTCTTGATCGGGCTACATAGTTTATGGATGCTCCCTAACTCAAAACTAACCAAGTTATGGAAAACTCTACAATTACCGTGTTCTTGACACATATAACATAGCATTTGCATATTTAGACATATTTTCATTAAGTTTTGAGCAGTTTACTAACTTTGTTAGGGTTAAACTTGCGAGGTGTCATATTTCCTCTCACACATGCGCGCGTGCACGGACATACATACACTCGCAGACACCAAATTACTACTTGAATTACTACCTAACCGGCAGATATATATACTTACTCCTGTGAAGTTAGAGTTTCTTGTAATTGGTCAATATTATATCGCTGATGTATATGATTATCAATGACTGTAAACGAAAAATAAAATAACACCAGCATCACTATCTTCATCCCTTTGTCCTAGTAAGGTCGGGGGCCCAAAGACTCCACGAGGTACTCCAAATTCCCCTGTCTTGTGCTGCTGCCAAATATGTACATTGTTTTCAGATTTTTATTGTTTTAACTAATCATTTTTCTATATTCATTCAAACCGCAAAATCTTTATTCGTAACTCTGTTTAAGGCATTCTTCTGTTGATCTATTAGCTGCCGGGTATCTTCAAATTCTCTGCTCACGTTTTAGTTGCTGGTTTTGTTGACTTGCAATACCATGCCGAAAGCAGAATGTCGTTGTTAGAATCATGTCAAGTACTAGCTTGCTATCTACATATCAATGTCTTCCACATCGTAAGCCTGCGTGCTTTTCACATTTGTACACGCACATGTTTGGCGCACGTTTTCATTCCACAAAAATATACGACAACATCTGACCATTCGCATTCGTCATCCGAGGTTTAGAACACGACTGCGGAACATTTTTTTTCACGCGGATAAAGGTTGTACGAGCTTGTTCAAAAAAAATTGACCGCGCCAAATTATCGTGACTAGATGTTGTAAGGTTACGATACAAACATCGCGAGATGACGTCGTTGATATGTCAGAATTATTCCTAACTCCATATCTTTCACGGGCATCTGGCTACGTCATCAACTAGTTCTTTTTGACGATTAACCGCGTACTGTTCTATAATGTGGTCTCAGGTATAGGTCAATTAGTGTATATGTTATCAATAATACACGCACAGAGTATAACTGGGAATCTACCATACGCTATGTACGTCTATGGAAGTTGACGTTTTCATCGAAGGAAAATCACAAATAAAAAATAACGCACTCAACCTTTTTTACCTCGTTGGCTCAGCAAATTAAAATAAAAATTACATGAAAAAAAAAATTTGTAAACCCCCGCTTGTATTGAAAAATGTACCTACTAAAAAGTAAAAAATATTTTATTTTATATTTCGGCCTAAAAATTTTGCTTCACTCTAAATAAACGTGGGCGCTTACGATATTGATATAGATTACAGAATTCTGTTGTTAATGGAGGAAAAGCGCCCACGATTTTATTTGGAGAGTGAGGCAAATATTTCATCATTACTTTTTAGGGAATTTGAATATTGAATTTTTTTTTTAAATATTTTCCATGTAATATAATTTTCTAATTTTTAGTCTTAATATTACCCGGCATACAAAATCAATTCGGTAGGAAGCTAGCGCCATCTTTTGGTGAGCTCATTGTGAACTAATTTCCCATATAAAACTTTGATTAATTAATAATGATAGATAAATTTATTAATTAACGAATTTGATAATTGATTCAAGAATTGAGCACTTGGAAGTCCACATTCGACGCATTGTTGCCGAAATACAGTTTGATTTACTACGAAGAGTGTAAAAATCGGACCTCCAGATCACGCCACGTACGCGCCAGCCACGGTAGCCACTTGCCCGAAATCATATTCAAATATTAATGCCATAAAATTATTTGTCATATAAAGCCAATTTCATGGATATTAAAAACATTTTTGTGTGTTTTATTTAAATTTTAAATACTGCACCACTAAAAAAATTGGATTTTATATTATAATCTTGGAAGGAGACAATTTAATAGTGGCTACTTTTAATAATTTAATTATAAATCTGACGAAATTCAACACAAGAAGTGTCGACAGTATAAAATTACACAAGTAAAGCAAAAATTTTAATGTATAGATAGGTCTTACGATATCCGTAAGACATACGGACGTATCCGCAAACTTAACACATCGAAACAATACGCGCATTACGCACTCCCACACTAACTCAATTGCAAGCTTATATGAAAAGACCTACACAAAAGACTCAAAATCTTCGACAGCCTACCACAGATAATATAAAATATAGTAAATAGTAGAGTAGCTTGTTGGTCTTGTGGTTAAGACTCTCGCCTCGTGATTCAAAGGTTGCAGGTTCGAATCTCACTCCATACCAGCAAGTTAGTCCTATTTTCATAGCACAAGCGTTTAGCTTAGTTTGAAAATAGTAATAATATTGATGTGACACGTATTCCGTGTTCACATCTCTATTTAAAAAAATAAATTATAAAGTGATTTAATTAAAGTACAAAAAGATTGTTATGAAAAACATTAATCGACTATTTTTACATACTACTTAATATTTTTAATATAAAATCTATTGTAAATTTATGTATTAGGCCATTCTAAATAAATAAATATGTGTAATATGGGAAATGTCGAGATATAAAATAGAAATGAACAAAACACAACAAATTACATGGGATTGATTGAGGCAGGTCTAATTTATTTATGCTACGTGAGTAACCTCAATAGATTAGACGAAAATAAACAGGGTTTTAGAATGCCACTGATCCGCCGATGAAACCTCAATATCAAACGTGATAAAATGCTAACACATAATTCACTAGATGCACGTTTGATGAATGCGACGATAACACTGTGTTCCCAAAAACAAAAGACCGACACGGCCATTGAAAAATGGAAAAAACGACAAATGCCTGATAATTTATTATACATGTACATTGTTCAGCCGCTCGGTTTAACTTTTATTTGTTCCGGTAAGGCAACCATGACCACTTCTCATTATTTCAGCTGCTAAATTTTATCGCACAAATAAATGTGGTAGTTGGCAGTTGAATGCAGGATGCCGTTCGTGATAATGTCTGATAATCATAAAAATTTTAAACATTTAAAAAATGTATTTGTAAAGTATTGATAAAAGTGCGCAATACCGCTCGCATACTCGCCTAAAAATCAGGAGTAGAAGAAAGAAAAAATATGAATCTTATAAAATATTAGCTGGTCGTACCCGGCGTTGCACGGGTTAAGGATTAAGTAAAAAATAAGTTTGTGAGGGAAAACAAAGGGTCCGCTGTTCTCTAAAAAACAATGTTTCCATCTAATGTTAACATAAGTTATTGTAACATAACTGTAATTCTTAGATATATGGTATCGCAGACTTTTTTGTAGATATTAATGTCCTCTATAAAACTGTAGTACATTACTTTGCTCTATTGGCAATAATTTCCGCAGCGTACGCAATATAAGGTTTTTTTTCGTAATTTTTTCACACGTTGGGTTACATTATCGAAGTTTTCATACGGATCCCTAACATTTTTGAAAATATTCTATAGCCTATGTTCATCAGGGATAATGTAGGATTCTGAATGTGAAAGAATTTTTCAAATCGGTCCAGTAGTTTCGGAGCCTATTCAATTCAAACACACAATCAAGTCTTTCCTCTTTATAATATTAGTATAGATCACTTTTTTTGACACTATTTTTCACTCACGTACTCACGGCTGAGCCTTCATTAGGGTTGTATATATATATACTAATTAAAAACAGAATTACAAAATTATTCTAATTAAATTATCAAGTGCGCGCCTCGTATATCTCGTGGCTTATATCAATATTGTGGTTAACAGAGAAACAATATTGATATACTTATTGCACATTCGTAAGGTGAAATAAACCCAAATACTGTTTTGGTTTTGTTTTGATGATAATTGAAGATTCATCATCATCATCATTCTTGGCACTACAACCCTTGGTGGGTCTTGGCCTCCTCAATAATTGAAGATTATTTGGGTCAATTGCGATTTACTTACATAGGTACGTAGATTCAAAGATAAATACGTAGATTCATAGATAAACGTTTCTTTTTTACGCGCGGTGTTAAAGAGCTTACGTGAAAATAAAAATATGAAATTTTCAGATGCAGAAGTGATTCAATTATAATCATTTAAAAGTTGCAGTGTAGACATATTCACTTCATTCTGGTAGTGTAATTATTTCTCTTCATATAGATTTTACCTATTGTCATTCTGGTAGTGTAATTATTTCTCTTCATATAGATTTTACCTATTGTACTTTCGTGGCTGATCGCCTCGGACGCCTCCGAACCGGATGATACGTTACACTCCGAAGTCTGTATTAGCATTCCACCGCATATCTTCTATCCGCGTAATATTATTAATCATTGAAAAACTCAGTGTTTCTCACGTACGTTTCATTCGCTTTGCTACTGTCTGAACTGAACTTATATGGGATTTTTTT
>JADDOH010019639.1:0-11339 GCA_016648135.1 Agrypnia vestita | reverse complement strand
TAAAAAAAACAATTTTCGTATAACCAATCTTTTAACTTATCCCCTCCCCCACTTCTATTTACTCCGCCAACGCTCCACCCCCCTTGTTAATTTTAAGTTTATATAACGTTCATTTAATTTAGTAGACGTTGTATCCTTCTGAGGAAGGGAAATTCGTTCACGTAACATATAGAGGTGTTTATTCATATTGAATAAAGAAAATAAATATTTAGTGGTGTATTCCAAGTTGTGATTTATTTTATTATTAAATATATAAAATTCAGATTTATTTCTATAATAAGTGAAATGATCATTTATAGAGCTTCAAAGCATCTGGTGGAAGAAATGACCCACGAAGAGCATCTGGTAATGATTAATATGAGTGAATAGTACGAACTGTCTATTAAACGACATATTAAAAAATCAGGTTTAGTATTTTTACGTTTAACTATTTTTTTTATCCGTTACTTGCCATTATCTGTTACTTGCCAAAATCCCCGAACTCAAATATGATAATATCCTAAAAATATAATATTTTACCTATTACAATGTACAGATCTACCGTAAATATTCCAGGTTCCTTATTATTATTTTTTTTATTTTATTTTTTTATTTGGAAATATTAAAAGATGTAAGCAAATGATATGTATAAATATATGAGAGTGTAAATAGATATTAACTTATATCCTAACATATCTCACATATATAATAATTTTGAAGTACTACATAATAAAAATATAAGCATGTTAAGACATTAATTGTAACAGTAGTGAGTAGAATATAATAAAGTAAATAACAATATTAAAGTATACGTATTACCTAACTTTATTTATATCTTGCATTGCAGTAATGAATCAATATTCGGTTATTAATCAAGTATTAATTCTATGTTGCGTCGCAGAATTATGTTCACTTGTGATCTTAGGTGGTATAGAGACACATGATAGATATCGACGTCGGTGAACAAGTCTTTGTAGACTCGGCACATTCTCACTATGGGGGAGCGAAATCCGTAATTGGTACGAGCTACAGGAATGTGGAAGATGCACTGTATTCTAGTATCCCTTGCTGGGACGTGGATGTTGATAAGTGATAAAAGGGGTGGACAATTAAATTGGTTTCGACAGATCTTATTATGATTGATGCTATAATGTGAGTCTATAGTCTTTAACGATCGCTGACTCCTATTCTAGAATATAAAGCGATGATAGGCTTCATTTTCAATTTATCGAGTCCGAAATTTCATTTGCCGACTTTTGTGAAGATTGATTATGAAATGTCTTACTATAATATTTATCAATCAATGTATTCGATTATATCCATAAAAAAGGAGCTATGGAAGTCTTTTTGGGTGTTCATAGTGCTTACAACCTATCGAACGGTAGGCTTAAGTGATCATTTAACACAATATAACGTTCACCATTTCTACCCGTGAAAGAAAAGAAAGAATACCGTGTCTACTAAATTTGTGGAAGTTGTATATATTTTTAATTATTCCGTTTGTGTGTTGCAACAATCCTTAGCGCGACCGGCATCCAAAGCTTTTTCACTCTCCTTAAATGACTATAGATGTCACTAATGGATATCCATTTATGATTTTTTTAATTTTTTTTAGTATGTTTAATGAGATTCTTCCGAATTATTAGCATAATACTAGAATACGCCTGAAATATCATTTCAGTTTTTTAAATTCCTTTTTGGACCAGTATTTTCATTAATCATTTTGAGTTTGTCCAAATTTTTCAGAAGACTATTGGATTTTTTATATTTATATTAAAAATTGATTATTTATACAAAAATGTATTTTACTTAGGTAGAAAGCAATAACATTGTGGTTTGACATATTAAAATAAATAAAAACACTTTACTTTGTATTGAACCACGATTTATTGTTGTGCCAACCGGTTTCGCTTAAACTTAAGCTTCATCAGGGCAACTTAATAACAGTTATTAAGTTGCCCTGATGAAGCTTAAGTTTAAGCGAAACCGGTTGGCACAACAATAAATCGTGGTTCAATACAAAGTAAAGTGTTTTTATTTATTTTAAAAATGTATTTTTTTTAAGACAACAAAAAGTGGCTCGTATTCAACCCATTATTTTCCGAATTTCCTATAAGTACTGTGTCGCCTGCGTCAACGATTGAAGATTTTATTTCCATAATATTTCCGCCATGCACATAAAAATATGACTTGTTTTGCTTTGTGCCTTACACAATACTATTATGTGAGGCACAAAGATGGAAGATTTACGTCTACGAATAGATTATTGTTTATGGAAAGAAAGGGCGCTCATATTGTACATTTGCATTTCAAAGAGGTTTTTAGTAGAAATCAAAGGCGATTCAGATTCTACGAGTATTTGTGTAACTTAATACGCGCTGTACAATGTTTTGTGAAATATTTGTAAATTTTTATTCTCCGTGAATTGTTTTATATTTTCCTATATTTTTATATTTTCCGCATGAAAAATGTTTCATGAGAAAGTAAATATTGCGAGCAAGTGGATAGTGGGAAAATAAACAGCCAACTAACTAACCAACACGCCGTTTCTCCGCGGGGGTAGGCAGAGAGGATACGTACGATCGTCTACGTGTTCGAAATAATACTCGTATTTCTTACAGAATATTGTTCGGGCTGGCACGTTATTGCGAAGGCCGCGTTCATGAATTCATCCCGCTCCTGAGACATGGTGTTGCTGGTCTTCATCTGAGGCTGGAGCACAGCACCAACTCTCTGGTGCAAGCGGCGCTGTCATGGAGGTCTGGATCCTTAATCCAAGAGTGGCATCGGATGCAGAATAGCTACAGATATGTGATTCCATTACCGTCACTAGAAGTAGTATTAGAAGACATGAATAATTTCATACTATTATTACTATTTTACAATTTTTATTAATATTGTAACGAGGCTAAAAAGAATCAAGCACCCATGTCAAATTACAATTTTTTGAACTAACTAACTAACTTACCATCACGCCGTTTCACATACAATTTTCGCTTCGTCTACATTCATACATCTTCGCAAGCAAGCTCAACGGTTGTTCAGGCTTCTAACAGGACCATCTTTCAGTATCTGGTTAATTTGGTCATGCCACGTCTTACGTGGTCGCCCTCTCTTTCTGGCGCCGTCAACACTTGCATCATATATATTTCTTACTATTCTTTCCTCATTCATTTGCTCAACATGCCCAAACCACCTGAGCGACCAGAACGGCGTAGCGTTATCTACGGCTTTCGGGAAGTATCGAGAAACATCTATATATAAAAGCCTGGAGGCTACGATAAAGTCCTCGTAAACACCAGGACTGCCTAGAATACTCGATGTCAGCATAAGCCAATATAAATAGGACCGCGCACGAGAGTAATAGTTAAGAATATTCTTAGGTTTTCACGGCCACTCAGAATCTTCTGGTTTTTGTCTTCTGGGGTATTATGCCCCATTTTTTACGACCGTTTTGGTCGACGTTTGGGATCCACCAACACAAACATTCACAATAACACGTCAGCCCTGATGATGAACCCTGCAATGGGATTCCAAAGGTCGTAAAAACACGACATAATACCCCAGATTAAACAAACCAGAAGGAAATAGGGAGTCCTGAGAAACACGTAAAAGAATATTCTAAATCGTTAAAAAATTCATCTACCACGCTAGCTTCGAATTTATATAACCCATCCAATATTTTTTTTGAAAGATTTTTTTTAAATAAAAAATTATCTTAAACTTCAAGGAGATGTAACTCCTAAAGATTAAAATACAACACCTAGTAAAAGTGGGAGAATTTAATGCAGGATTCTACTTTGGGCGCTTGAAAAAATGCCATTTTCTTACTAGATTATGAATAAAGATATTAATATAGAGTTTATTAGACTTAATAAATACTCTCTTGAAATACACTAAAAAATTCAAAAGATATATTTAAAGTTATTCAGAAGTGACTGTTTTCGACATGGTACTGCAATCTAGTACTTAACGTAACACAACCTAGGACACACCCTGATTTCATTCCGGTATTGCGAGCCAAACATCAACACATACTTACTCATCGCATCAGCCTTGATGTTAAATCCAGAAATGAGATCCGAAACTTCGACCAGAGAGGATAGACATACATGGTAAAATATTCCAAAAAAAAATACACAGATGGTTAAGAACAAGGCTCCGATTAAATTCGTGTCCAGTAATTTTGCGTATTTAATAGAAAAAAAAGTATCTTGTTTTTGTAGCTGTCATGATGTTCCCCTTGTCATCTGTTGGTCGGTGGTTCGGGCATCATTCCAGGACAAGCATATAGCTTATTTCGATAATAGTAATAATATTGATTTTTATGTTTTAATTTATTTATTTATCATTTGTTCTTATTTTTACATCTCAGACCCACAAAACATCACATTGACATTTTTTTGTCTGAAGGTGCATCAATATGTAAATATATATATATAAACTAAAGTTACTAGAATACACACATATAAATTAAATACATAAATCTTATAAACTCAAATACAAAATCAACAATACAATATAACAATACAAGAAACAATACAAAAAATTACCAAAATCAAAATAAGTCTTTTTTATTTAGTAATATATTCATTAATTCTGTATTTTGCCCTTTTTTAATAATGTCCTTTTTAACATGACATGGGATTTTATTAAATATTTTTGGTATGACTAGTGTTCTTTGTTCATATTTATTTATGACCTACGGTATTCGTAGTCCTTCTTTAACCGTAAATCTGGTACTATGTTTATGAATCAATCAATGCTTATATGTCCCATCTTCATGATATCGTGTTATTATTTTGTACCAGAAGATAGCATTAATTGGCATAGACACGTATTCCGTGTTTGCATCTCTATTAAAAAAAAAATCGTCTTAAGTGCTCCATTCGCCTACCACAGCCATGGTCTCATGAGAGTAATTTTTAAATAAAAAAATAAACAAAATTAATTATTATACGGGTTTTAGATGCCCATAAATATTACCGTCGCCCGGTACATAAATACGTTACGATTCTGGAGGAGCGCTGATAAAGCTTCAAAAGCGTCGTAATCCGCCATGTTGGACGCCGGCGCCGCGCTCTGCCCGGGGGTCACGTGGCTTCCCGCTGTGTTATCGGACCGACTGCGCCTTACCTCGCCGGGCCCAACGCAGAAGGCCGTTTGCTCTTCCGGCTCCTATCGCCCCATCTGTCACGGGCACTTGCGGTGCACGTAGGCGCGTACTTGCATTGCGCGATAGCGGCGCCTTTAATTAATTAAAACCTTCCCGTCACAATGACCCTATGAGTACAACTGCAAATTCCACTATCCCGTTTCTTTGAATAAGGTAGCTACTACAAATATCGTATTTAACCCTTGTTTCACTACCCGGGTACCTGGGTACCCACTTTTGACTTCAAGTTAAAAAAATCAATTTGAAAGGGAGGGAGATAAGGAGAATACGAATATTGCTATCAGAAGTAGTGACATTCTAAGGAGCTATTTGACCACTTATCCCGTTTCTTTGAATAAGGTAGCTACTATACATATCACACTTAACCCTTATTTCACTACCCAGGTACCTGGGTACCCACTTTCGACTTCAAGTTTAAATAATAAATTTGAAAGGGAGGGAGATGAAGAGTAGATGGACATTGCTCTCAGAAGTAGTGACCTTCTATTTGACCACTGTCTCAATTTCAATTTGTGAGATCCAAAATAGTATAATAATAATATGGGGAAACGTCCATCCAGGTTGAGTACCCGGGTACCTTGGGTAGCAACTAATATGAGAAATTCCGGGTAGTAACATAACGGAATAACTCTTCTTACTCAAGGGCTTAAAATAGTTAGCCACTCGCTCGCCCCGGTCCAAAATAGTGTCCAATAATCATGTTATTTGTTAAGTGTGATTTAAAAATTAAAACATAATTTTTTCAAGTAATATAACTGACAACCAAAACAAACACTATAGGTGAACTGACAGTTAAAAATTCAAAATGGCGTTGTTATTATAGCTGATTTACACTGACAGAAAATAGAACAACATTGCCACAGAAAAGTTGTAAATAACCATAAACAAAAATAGATTAAAATTTTGGAATACCTACAAAATATCACAAGACGCAAACTTCACAACCACCCGCGAAATGAAGTTACAATGGAATAATAATTTTAGCTCATTAATAATAACTTATCACAAAACAAATTCGTTTAAAATTACACTGTAAATGTATTCGGCTCGAAGGATCAAATGTTTGCACACGGAATGTGAAATGGATAAGTTAAGATGGGAAAGACGGGTTCTGGAAGGAAAGAAAGGTCTTGGTCCAGGTCGAAGGAACAACGCTAGTTTCTCCCTTATCAGAAGAGCAGTAGCTCAGGACTTCTTGTGGCACCTTGATCCTTATCCGAAGGCTTTACGATTACGTATAAGTGGGCACACAAAACACGTCCAGCAAATAGACAGTTCAAAGTTGAATGGTAATGTCATAGATAAAAGGTTTTAGTAGAGCGAGCACTATGAAAAGGTGTAAGGAAGGTGGTTCATAAAGATCTAACAATATACTTTTGAGTATCAACGAATCTTGTAATCAATTTTGTGCTCATTTCCTTTCATACTTTTAGTAGGTAAATACTTAATACGTATCATGTATGTAGGGTCCGTTCACTTTATAAAAGCTACTTGCATTCGTGTGAGTTATACCCTCTGTATCACACGATAAATTGTGTAGTGGTATTCTTTTTTTACAGATACTCCATTGTCCACTTCAGTATTACGCTGGCAGTCAGACGGAGCGGTCGTTTCTTCTTTTAATATTTTTTTATTTAAAGATACGGTGAGTGAAAGATCACGATACGGTGATCGCAGATTTTAATCAATTTAATATAAATTTAGATGAGGATTTGGAGTCCGATTCAGACGATAATAATTTACCTGATTAAAATTAATTATAAGATTTTGAAACCGTTTGAAACTACAATTATACCTGCTTATATATTATTTATTTTAAACTAGCTATAACCCATCGAAAATAAAGTGCTTTTGTTATGTGTTAGAGTAGCGTCTTGTTAACGTTAGTGATGGACATTATTAAAGAGAAAATAATGTTTTTTTGCTTCTTATACCTCATTATTTTATTAAATCACATTATTATTTGAGCATTCTGGTTGGTGATGGACATTGTTACGTAGAGAATTATATATTTTGATTAATGATTTATATCAATGACATATGAGATATAGAAGGTAGTGGATTCACTTATTAGTTTTATAAAATATTTTAAAAAAATCCAATTAAGATTGTTATATTTAAAAAAGCATAAAGCCGATATTTTCAATTTAATTTAATAACAATTTTGAAATCATATCAATTTTAAAAACGGAATATGGTTTTTTATAATACTTGTCCCTATGCTTCTTGTAGGTTTAGAAAATGAAATTATATTTATATTTATTTTTTGCGTCTGTTATTTACTGAAAAAATAATATAACGAGTTCTTATAAACGCACTATTACTCACACTAATGCAAGTGGCTTTCATAAAGTGAACGGACTTCTATATGATATTAATTTGACGTAATGAGCGATCAAAAAGTTTTTCAAATTTTCAAATATATTTTCCATAACTTGTGAATCGAAAACTCACGTGAGAGCGTAACCGAGGTTACAAATAAACCAAGGTTTTGAGGTAACCAATATTACAAACAGGTCGCTTGTAGCAAACCAAAATTCATTTCGTATATAAATTAATTTTGACGGAACATTTTATTAATTAGTAAATCTGATAATTGATTCACGTATTGTCACGTGTGCGAAATTTCAGCTTGGTTTGATATTGGAAAGTGGGCGAAATATTGATTATATGATTCCGTCCAGACAAATAAACGTGTGCAGAAATATAAGCATGGTTATAATAATAATAAACTAATCACGATATAAATAAACAAAAAAAAACTGTCTATTTATCTAACATAAACAATTATTATATTTCTATACTTTGGTATATAGAAAATAGTATAATAATGGTAAAAACACAAAATAGTGAATATATTATTTCAAAGGGGTGTTGAGATAATTGAGGACATATTGAGTGAATTAATGAGAAAATAATGGTAAGATAGATGATATGTGGGGGTGTCGACGGCGCTAGAAAGAGAGCGATTGGCATGATCGGGTTCACCCGATACTGGAATATGGTCATGTTAGAACCTTCATAATTGAATGGAATAAGGCAAGAGCTGTGTGTCAGGGTGAAAGAGTGGAAAGGCGCTATGGTAAGTTATTTAGTTATAATTTATATAAATTAACTTTGTAAAAGCCACTTATTTATTGAAAAAAATTCAACATGTTTCGAAACCAATGGCTTCTTCGTCAGAATAACGAAAATAATATTTAAAAATCAAATTATAGATCAAAATATCAAAAAGTTATGTATGAAAAATGATAATATAAAGTACCTACTGAACATGAAAATAAATTTAAAAGATAACTATTTGCAAAAAGGACCTGATTATTTATAACATTCAATTTATTATTTACACTCTTTCTAATTTCCAAAATTTCTAATTTATCAAATTGTGATTTTGTACAATTTGTATGTAAAATTTGTAAACCCTTATTAATATCAAAAGAATGATCCATAGCCAAAAGATGGTTAGCAAGTTCGGAATAAGTATTACTATTTAAACACCTTAAGTGTTCCTTAACTCTAATTTCAAAATTTCTACACGGTAGTAAATTGAATGTTTTACATAATCAGGTCCTTTTTGCAAATAGTTATCTTTTAAATTTATTTTCATGTTAAGTAGGTACTTTATATTATCATTTCCATATATAACTTTTTAATATTTTGTTCTATACTTCGATTTTTAAATATTATTTTTGTTATCCTGACGAAGAAGCCATTGGCTTCGAAACATGTTGAATTTTTTTCATTAAATAAGTGGTTTTTACAAAGTTAATTTATATAAATTATAATTACGTTACCACAAAATAAATTTGCAATATTTGAAGACGAAGTTGTTTAGTTATTCATTTTCGACAAACACGACTTTATTAATTTCGCCACTTAAAGCTTAAGCTCTTGGACTGTCCTACCACTGTTTATTCTTCTGTTTCGCGCTTCTTCAGTAATGTTACGTTAAGAATGTCATGAAAATATATCAATGTAAATTAAAAAATATATTAACAAATGTCTCCATAATACTGCAGTTACATAAAATGCAGGTGTAATTAGGTCTGCTCTGAAAAAAATTCAAAGCTATATTTATTCAATAGGAAAATGCAACCATTCCCTCATCTACGAAGCAATTTCCTGCACGAATTAAAATTCTACCGGAACCCGCATGAAACATGACTGATTAACTTTCATTCATCACAGCAATATGTTAATACAAATATAACATGCACTTACAATCAACGGATTTTCGAATCCGGAAATGATTTTTTTGGAATGATATTAATAAATTTCACATATTTTTGAGTCATGAAACAGTTACAACAGAGATATATCCGGCTAGAAAATGGCGAATGACCTACACAAAGATCTAAAGGAAAATACATATATGTCGAAAAATTGAAAAGGTATATAATTTACCTAACAATACTTTTATATTTAGGTATGTTCTGAGAACACAGTTCTAGGATTTTGTCCCCAGAGGGATTATTTATTAATGAAGATAAATTATAAAAGTCTTACACAAACGAAGCTATTTATATGAGAAACGTGTATGGAAGTATTTTTTATTCGATGGCCCAGGGCTAATAATCTATAAAAAAGACTTCCAAACAGGTTTCTGTGACACTTCGATAATTTTTCTTAATTAATAATTTTCCTACTTTAGGTTTTTTCTCCTACTTTTACTTTCTCCGGTTATCATGTTCTTATGTTACCCAGTTATATGTTGATGACCGTTATTTTCTAGAGTATCCTAAAATAATTAAACTACAGACTTCTCGCTCCATAGTCTTTGAACAGGATGATTTTGTCTTTCAGATTTCACTTCTGCGTACATTTTTGCCTTGAATAGTGATATATTTCTGAAAATCTCATGAAAATTTAAAATAAGATTTTTATGTAAAATTTCTACTGCATATACAATGTGATTAATTTATTACCACTATGGTTTAGAGAGGAGTATAGTTTTGGTTAATAACTAATTTAAATACAATGTTAATTAATCTATTTGGGCAGAACAGGGAGGCGCATGGTGGGGAGGAAGCCCGAATATTAGTTAATTAGTAATTAACTATACCTGGTGATGAGAGGAACTGCTTTTCTCTAAAATATAGTTGAAATCAAAAGTTTTAATGAAAATCATATTTTTAATTAAAATTTTGCACCACGAAGTAACTGCCAAAACTTTGAATGATGTTTTATGATAATGCCAAAATTAATAATTCATTAATCTTACGTATAACATCACTTGCAGTAAAATACGTTTTTCATGCCATTTCTCACCTTTTTCATATTGTAAACGTCTAAGTAAAGATAATTTTATAGTTTGTGGATACTGGTTGCGTCAAACAGTCTAGTATCACGAAATACATGCGACAATAACCAGTTGACATCTTGGTGCTCAACTGTTGGTACTTTTTTTTACAAATCTCCATAAAAAATCTCATCCACGCATCGAAAGGTTGAAAATTTTTATAATCACAATATGACCATATTGCATAGTAACAATAATAATATTTTGATGAACAATATGTTAGTGCTAAATCCCTAGACAGAATCCCTGATTCTGGACTTTCTATTGAGAAATTTGGACATGTATATCAATGCAACATTCATGAGATTCTCCCAGTGGTCCGTCGCATTAGTGGTCTTCCAGTTCGTCTATTTTTATCTCGATTACTAGAATTCACCAAGTATATTATAAATTTTCATATTAAATTCTTGACTTTCGTGTGAATCAAAACCAATCGGATTACTCACGCACATCATTAATTACCTGTCCATAGATATCTAGATGGTTGAAAAGCAGAGATGACCAATGATAAAATTGCCTGAATATTTTACGCCTTTATTATTTATTTATTAATCAACGCCCTAGTGGGCTTTTACAGTACAACAACTTAAAAAGATTTTTATATACCTACCATTTATAAAACAAGTAAATAATTAAAAATAATAATAAAAATAAAAGATATTTAAGAGGAATAAACAATTTATATAAACAATTATTATTACCTACACAAGCAAATAGTTAAAATTAGAAACCTTTAACAAATTAATTAATAATAAAGTAAAATTAAGATAAAACTAATCCACCAGATCAATAAGATAAGAAGGTAAAATAAACCAAAAATAAATATATACGATAATATTAAAAACATTTTGAAAAGGGATATGAAAAGTTACCAAGACAATTTAA
>JADDOH010019638.1:0-20909 GCA_016648135.1 Agrypnia vestita | reverse complement strand
TTTTGTCTTTGGTGAGGAATTCCAAATCAAAATTTATACAGCTATTTACTCTTGTATTTGTGTTTTGAAAATTATAATTCATTTGTTTTTTCCTCAATTGTTTTTTTCTTTGCGTCACTCAGTTTACAAAATGAAAAACTTGAAATATCGCGTTATTTACGAGTACGAGTTCCACCGTGGCACCAGTGCTGCAGAAACGCTCGAAGGATTAATGATGTGTATGGCGACGGTGCCGCAAAAGAAAACACAGTGCGTTTTTGGTTCCAACGTTTTCGTTCTGGAAATTTCGACCTGCAGAACAAGCCCCGTGGACGGCCGGAGACCAAAGTTGATAATGAAGAATTGAAGGCTATTGTGGAAGCGGATCCATCGCAACCACATCCGAGTTAGCTGCAGGCTGCGGTGTTAGTGATAAAACTGTTTTAATCCACTTGAAGCAAATTGGTACGGTGAAAAAGCTTGAAAGGTGGGTACCTCACGAATTGAGTGAAGCAAATCAACAAACGCGCGTTGACTGCTGCGTTGCATTACTCAACCGGCACAATAATGAAGGGATTTTAAATCGAATCATTACCTGTGATGAAAAGTTGATCCTGTACGATAATCGGAAGCGCTCATCGCAATGGCTGAACCCTGCCGAACCAGCCAAAACATGCCCCAAGCGAAAATTGACTCCAAAAAAGTAACTTGTGAGCGTTTGGTGGACTAGTGCTGGTGTCGTTCACTACAGCTTTCTTAAATCTGGCCCGACGATTACGGCAGATGTCTATTGTCAGCAACTGCAAACCATGATGGAAAAGCTAGCTGCTAAACAACCGAGGCTGGTTAATCGCTCTAGGCCACTGCTGCTTCATGATAAAGCTAGACCACACACTGCACAACAGACAGCTACCAAATTAGAGGAGCTTCAATTGGAATGTCTAAGACATCCACCGTACTCTCCGAACCTTGCCCCAACAGATTACCATTTTTTTCGAAATTTGGATAACTTCTTGCAAAGGAAAAAATTCAACTCCGATGGGGCAGTCCAAACCGCCTTCAAGATTTTATTGATTCCCGTCCGAATGGGTTTTTTAGTAAAGGGATCGATGAACTACCTATGAGATGGCAAAAGTGCATAGATAGCAATGGTACATACTTTGATTAAATAAATATATTATTATAAAAAAAAATCGGCTTTATGTTCCTCCCATACTAAACGCCAATTTCATATCTAAGGACCTAATAATTAGAAAGAAATCTTATTTAATATGCTTCCCTAAAATATATTTAATATCGTGAAAGTATTTCAATTTGCTTAGTCATTATCAAATTCACGATTGAAACACACATAATTTAATTGTTTGGTTTGGGCATAATTCTCATGCGCCCATAATTTACAGGAAGAACCCTCAACAATACAATTTGACGAATACAAAAAGGTGACTATATAATGATTTTTTTACTTCACTAGGCCGAAATAAGATGATATCCAATATACCGATACTTTCAAACTGATGTTAACGCAAAATGGCGTTCTTTGATAGCTATCGATCCCGTCAGACGGTGCTGCTTATCCCATTAAATGACCTATGTTTAAAAATATAGGGCGACTGTTACAATCGACACCCGTTACTATTGACACCACCTTCCCCTATACCTTATACCTACTTGTCACAAGAGATACGTATAGAGTCTAGATTCTAGATGGACCTACATTGATGAATCAGATGAAGTCTGCAGCTAGTGGATGTCAGGAATACTGTGGATTGGAGCAGATGGGGAAAGGATAGTTTTGTCTGTATTGACACCATCATATTGCGACCAAAAGTGCTCCGTCAAGATAGTTTACCACAGCCCCGATTCTTCAAGATAAAAAATTAAAATTATAAAAAAAATATTGTATTATTATTAAATACTATTTTAAATTAAAATACATGATGAATATTGTTTTTAAAAGGAAAGCCGACATCACTGCGCCCATTATACAAAATATAACATAAAATATATTCTGGCGATCAAGTAAAGTGCTATTATGAAAGAGGAACGAAAGAAGATTGAACGCAGTGAAATCGAAATCGTAACAAATAAGAAAATATTGTAATTTTTTTATTTTATTTTTTATTTTCATTTATTGGTTTTCAAACAGCCATATAATTAATCATTCTTGAAAAAAAACAATAATTGATGTACAGAGTTTTGGGCCAATTACAAGAAAACACATATATACAATCGATAAAAAATAAGAAAAAACATGTCCAATAGTGAGTTTGTGTGAGTGTGTGTATTTGTGTGTTTATTTATTTATTTATTTTGAATCAAAACAATCTTAAAAATTTTCCACTGAATTTAAAAATTTACTTTAACATACATTAATAGCGAATGGAGAGGGTGGAGGGGAATGTGGGACGGGAGTAGAAGGGAAGATATAATGTACAAAATAGTAGCTAATCTCGTCATAGCGAAAAGAATTAAAAAGTCGTCAAGAGTCAATTAGGTGTTGAACGAATGAATGAGGAGAGATTAGTAAAAAAGATCTAAAACGCAAGTGTTGACGGCGCCAATCAGGACAAACATTGAGGACTTCCGAGATGAAAACACGGAGGATGATAGCGGGCAAGATTCTGAGGGATCGCGTGAGGAACACCAGAATAAGAGAGGTAAGTGAGGCTGAGAACATTAAACGATGGAGTAGACAGCGAAAGAGGGACTGATATGGTCATATTCAGAGAAAGAACAGCACCAGACTGCCTTATAACGTACTACACAGTCAGCCTCACGGAATCAGCCCTCGCGGAAGATCTCTCAAAAGATGGACAGCTGGGAATTCACCATACAGGAGGCGCTATTCTCTGGAACACAGACCACATAGGTCTATTAAAAGAAAGAAGAATAGAGTCGTACACGGAATACGTGTCACATCAATATTCTTACTGTGCTATGAAAATTTGGAATAACTTGCTGGTCTGGAATGAGGCTCGATCCTGCAACCGCTGGATCGTTGAGGCGAGAGTTGTATGTCAGGTCAAAAGAGTGTGGCGTGACCCCTACCGGGAAATGGCATGATGGTAATTTGGTTAGTAAGTTTTTGCTTCATTATCCAACTCGTGTTCTTATCGTAGGTTCCTAATTCATTAATTAGAAAAATACCACAACAACTTCGTATTACGTCATCAATGATCCACATGTTTCTTTTTCCAGATCTTACTATCTATGCACGTTGGCCGACTCAGTACTACAGAAGTATGACTACAATTGTACTGGGACCTACAATTTTAACCCCGTCACACAGAAGTGCACCAATTACGTTTGCCTTACAACATAATCCATTAATAAATTCTTACACTTTACAACAAAATCCGTTAAAATAATCTTATGTTCGTTTTGCAACATAAAAAAGAATAAGTTCTCAAAAAAACCTCCATTAGATTCCTATACTTCAGAAAGGCTTCGTAAGTTATTTTGAAATCTTCATGTAGTTCCAGTAGATCGTATTTCATTTTAAAATACATGAAGTTCCACAAATTAAATTATTAAAGATAGATACAGTGAAAAAAAAATGCAATCTGTTTAATAAACAATATATTCTTTATTAAATGGATTTATTTCTTTTTGACATAGTACACAGTATTTTAATTCCAATTCAGTTAATATATAATAGTCGTATTAACGCACACCTTTATAAAAAAAAGTTTATTTCTCTAATTCAAAAAAGCAGACAGTTTCATTACAACATTACAGCGCAAAAATAGCATTAGATTTAAAATAAATCATAATAAATAAAGAATGTTGGCGATTAGTATATTATGAAAGTCACATATGTATGTATAATGAATGTAATTTCTCAAATAAAATTTTCATTTTAGATCCATTATATTTTATAATTTACATCCACCTTCAATTCTTTAGGAACTAACTAAAAAACTATATAAAAAAAATAAAATAAAAAAATAGGAAAAAAGGAACAAAGGAACTAAAGGGTGCTTATAGATTTTTTTTAAATTTAATTTTTTTTTTTCTATGATGCACTTTTTCACATATTTTCATATGTCTATTTCAAAAGACTTTTAGGGGTCACTACCAGCTGTGAAAGTGTAGTGCTTAAGTAAACAATATATAAGTTGGTATTTAAACTGTAAAAAATATTTTAAGCATTTTAAAATATACACAAGCAAAAAAAAGAAAAATTATTTATTTATTTATATTTATTCGAAAAACCAACAGCTAACAGTAACATTAAGTAAATACAAAGAATGGAAAACAAAAGCCAATTAAAAGTTTTCACTGGTAGTTAAACTTTACATAGATTAAAATGAATGAAATAATTCCATGAAGTATTTGAAAAACTAGCTGCAACCCGCCAAATGACGTTCACGTCTTTGCTAAGCCCTAGTTCATATTTATAGCATACTTTTGGCGCTCCACTCCACTTTGGCGCTTGAAGAGATGGCCGTAGCAATGTGTGTGAAACGGCTGGTTCGGGTTTGGTGGCCTGGGGTTCAAGTCACATCTTCGACCGTTTAATTTGTTTTTTTAGACGTGAATTCAATCAAAATTACGAACATTACACGAAGTTACGGGGACAGACAGACAGACAGAGGGATGGACAGACGGATGAACGGATAGATGGACAGACTTGGTTACTGCAATTTTTCGATATTTATATAAAAAAATACATAAGTTGGAAGCAATAAATAATATTTAAAAACATATATTTTTTGAATCACCCGATTGAAGATGTTTTCCTGGGAACTTTCAGTTTTTTTGTCTTCTGATTTTTTTATTATATTTTTCTTAGAGTATATACTCTAAGATATTTTTATATTTATTTGTATTGTATTTGAATAACAGTATGTAATTAATAAAATTAATAAATAATAATTAAATTAAAAATTAATAACATATTTCATTTTTTTATTTTTTATTAATTTTTTTTTTTACATCTTAGACCCACAAAACATCACATTGATATTTGTCTGTAGGTGCATCAATACATATATTAGGTCCTTACATATGAAATTGGCGTTTAGTATGGGAGGAACATAAAGCCGATTTTTTTTTATTATAATATATTTATTTAATCAAAGTATGTACCATTGCTATCTATGCACTTTTGCCATCTCATAGGTAGTTCATCGATCCCTTTACTAAAAAAACCATTCGGACGGGAATCAATAAAATCTTTGAAGGCGGTTTGGACTGCCCCATCGGAGTTGAATTTTTTCCTTTGCAAGAAGTTATCCAAATTTCGAAAAAAATGGTAATCTGTTGGGGCAAGGTCCGGAGAGTACGGTGGATGTCTTGGACATTCCAATTGAACCTCCTCTAATTTGGTAGCCGTCTGTTGTGCAGTGTGTGGTCTAGCGTTATCATGAAGCAGCAGTGGCCTAGAGCGATTAACCAGCCTCGGTTGTTTAGCAGCTAGCTTTTCCATCATGGTTTGCAATTGCTGACAATAGACATCTGCCGTAATCGTCTGGCCAGATTTAAGAAAGCTGTAGTGAACGACACCAGCACTAGTCCACAAAACGCTCACAAGTAATTTTTTTGGAGTCAATTTTCGCTTGGGGCATGGTTTGGCTGGTTTGGCAGGGTTCAGCCATTGCGATGAGCGCTTCTGATTATCGTACAGGATCCACTTTTTATCACAGGTAATGATTCGATTTAAAATCCCTTCATTATTGTGCCGGTTGAGTAATGCAACGCAGCAGTCAACGCGCTTTTGTTGATTTGCTTCACTCAATTCGTGAGGTACCCACCTTTCAAGCTTTTTTACCTTACCAATTTGCTTCAAGTGGATTAAAACAGTTTTATCACTAACACCGCAGCCTGCAGCTAACTCGGATGTGGTTTGCGATGGATCCGCTTCCACAATAGCCTTCAATTCTTCATTATCAACTTTGGTCTCCGGCCGTCCACGGGGTTTGTTCTGCAGGTCGAAAATTTCAGAACGAAAACGTTGGAACCAAAAACGCACTGTGTTTTCTTTTGCGGCACCGTCGCCATACACATCATTAATCCTTCGAGCCGTTTCTGCAGCACTGGTGCCACGGTGGAACTCGTACTCGTAAATAAGGCGATATTTCAAGTTTTTCATTTTGTAAACTGAGTGACGCAAAGAAAAAACCAATTGAGGAAAAAACAAATGAATTATAATTTTCAAAACACAAATACATGAGTAAATAGCTGTATAAATTTGGATTTGGAATTCCTAACCAAAGAGAAGATATTTGAGATCAAATTTGCCAGTACGGCAAAACGCCAATTTCATATGTAAGGACCTAATATATAAATAAATTGTATTTACCAGAAATACATTAATATTAATTAATTACAATAGATCTTATAAACTTAAATACAAATCAACAATACAGTACAAGAAAAAATAATAATAATAGATATTAAAAATTATAATAACTGAACTTCGTGCGAACTGAAAACACATATTGCACTTATTTTCGATAATAATTTAGGTGCTTCTGATTTCCAATAATAACAGATGATATAGAGTGAAGATTTTATAGTTTGGACATCCGCTATCGGGTGATGTGTCGGACTGTATTGTTGGATTTATTGTGGTTTTTATTGGGAAATGCATTTATTGGGAAATGCATTTATTGGGAAATACATTTAAAATGTGTTTAAATTCTGAAACTGTGAAATGGCATTGTTTAAACGTCTAGTGTAAATATATCGTGTATCCGAAAAGAACCCATAAAAATTTGGCAAGGGCAATCGCTCTACCCATACAACGAGAGAAAATAAGAAAAAGTTTTATAAAATATTTTAGTACTACGAAAAATTTTTTTTTAGTTTTTTTTAGAATTATTATATTTTTCTACCAATTCTTTCACGCAATACTGGATAATATTTTACATACTTTATGATATTTTGATGCATGACAGATACTGAGACTTCTGTGAGTTATTTAATAAATATTTTTTAACTGGCGAAAGAGAATGCAGTGTTAATATAAAATATTCTTTAATTGTTCTAGACGTACTTGAAAAAAAAACAATTATAACCAAATACAAATATGAATGTAAAATAAATAAACTAAAAATGATTTTATTGGATATATTTAATAAAGCTGTCTATTTTTTAAAAAAAAAAAAGTGTTTGAATTAATATTCACTTTTTTCAGATTCTGTTTAATGAAAGTGTCAGTATTTATTTGCGCAAAAGTTTATATGTATTTTTAAATTTATTTTCGTCAAACACCATAACTTTCATTTTTTTATTCCGCTCAGCCATCAATGTGCAATGTGCACTTATGTCAACTAATCATATTGCGTAATTTCATTTTATGTACCTTGGACTTACGTACTCTAACGTATGTTCTTTATAATATCTATTCAAGTGTTGGACTCAGTGTTTCATAACTTTGCACTTTTTAAGAAACTGCTGGTCATGTTTTCAATTTTTTTTCTGTTCAAAAATGAAATTTCTAGAAATTGATAGTAGGTCGATGTAGTGACAATGTTGAGAGCGACGCAAAAAATTGTGTTAACGACTGGAGATCTAACTGCATCGTCAGGCGGCATTGGCGTAAACTACCTACTGGTTAAGAAGACCAAGATCCTCAATTGATCTTGATGGTAATGCTAGAATGTCACTTAAATTCGATGAATTTATTAGATTTGTAAGTGTCCACAATTTATGCCACTAGTGCAAATGCAAGGTGTGACAATTTTACCTGGGATGCAACTTTAAATTATATTCCATGAAAAAAATATATAAGCCACGCTTGAATTTAAATATATTAAATATAAATCTTGAATAAAAAATATTGATGTACAGAGTCTTGGGCCAATTACAAGAAAATATATATATACATGAATATTAAACCAGGATCGATAAAAAAAAAGAAAAAACAGTATGTCAAATAGTGAGTTTGTGTGAGTGTGTGTATTTGTGTGTTTTTATGTGTCTATGTGTGTATGCGTTTTTATGTGTTCATGTGTGTGTTGACATGTGTGGGAAGAAAAATGTCATCGTGCGAGTTTATACGTAAGGGATTTTGTAAACTGTTCAAAACTTAAATATAAAATATCGAGATCTGCAAAGGCCGTGTCATAGATATCTAGAACTCTGTTAATAATATATTTTTTGCCGTATTTGTTTCTCCAATGATTTAAGTGGAAAAGGCGTGGTGCTCTTGTTTGTCTCTGCGGGATATTAAAGTGTATCGAATTTAAAATTTCAGGTGAATCTATGCGATTATTAAGTATTTTGTAAAGGTATTTCATATCGCTCATCGTTCGCCTGTCTTCAAGAGTAGTTATCTTGTGGTACTTATATGCGTCGTCGTAGTTATCGAAGTGGATGTGATTTTTGAAATTCAGTATTTTTGTGAAAGTCTGCTGAATGCGTTCGAGACGCTTTTTATGCATTTCGTAGTACGAAAACCAAATTGGTGATGCAAATTCCAAAATGCTAAGTATATAACAGGAGAATATGCATTTTAAAGACTGAGTGCTTTGAAACGTTTAGTCATTCGAAGTACAAATCCGAGCATTCTAGACGTCTTATCGATTATGGCATTAATGTTTTCCAGGTATGTCAATTTTGAGTCTAATAGTACGCCAAGATCGCGAATTACTTTGACAGGCGAGACAAGTAGGTACATTGTTAATGTTATAATTAAATCCGGTTGGGTTTGTATTTCTGGTGAAGGTAATACTGTGACATTTTTTAGGATCTAAAGCCAAGGAGTTGAGCGTACAATAGTGTGTCAGCCTGTATAGGTCATCTTGAAATAATTTACAGTCATTTACGTTTGCAATGCGTATATAAAGTTTCATGTCATCAGGGTAGAGGCTGAATTTGGAGTTAAGAAAGCAGGTGCCAATATCGTGTATACATATATATATATTTAAAAAAAGTGGTCCCAAGTGACTACCTTGTGGAACACCAGAAGGAATGAACGAGAAGCACGACTTGTAACCCTTTACCACTACTGCTTGGCTACGGTTTTGTAGGTAGGAACACACGCATCTCAGCAGGCCTCCATGTATACCAACAGATGTTAGCTTGTAAATAAGGGTTTTATGGTTTACGCGGTCGAACGCTTTGGAGTAATCCATATATATAGCATCTGTTTGTTGTCGTAAACCCATATTAACTGAGATGTCTTGTGTGAAGAGTGTCAAGTTCGTAAGTACTGATCTTTTTCGCATAAAACCGTGTTGTTTAATAGGGATTTTAACTGAGATTGCCGGGTATAATTGATCAAAAACAATTAATTCAAACATTTCGCTAAGTGTGGAAAGTATGAAAATGGACCTGTAATTTTCAACATTCGTTTTATCACTTCCCTTATGAATGGGAACAACGAGTGCTTTTTTCCAAATCGAGGGAAATACACTATCACAAAGTGATCGTTTCATTTTTTTTTTAAGTTTTAATCTTAACATATATTTGATTTGTTTTGGTTTTCTAAATTATTTATAAAAGTATTTTAAATATTATTGCTAAAGTTCTTGATCACACAAAATTATTGGACTAGTAGTTAAATTTAATTGATTATTGATAATATTTTGTTTACTTTTACAAGCTTTACTAATTTTTAATGATTCTAAATTATTCGATTTCAGACCAAAATTATTTATGTGTAAAATAGAATGTCCTAAATCTTTATCAAAACCTTGATCATTTTCTAATAAAAGATTTGCAAATTCAGAAAAACCATGATTATTCTTCTCAATTATTCATCTCAAATGAAGACTCCACGGGAAAAACAATGAATGTCAAGAAATGTTTATTTAGAGAAAAACAGTTTTTTGTGGTTTTAAAATCCATATTTCTTTCACTAATGCTCTTTTTATATAAATATTGAATCAACATATTACTGTAAAAACATATTCTATGTATATACGTATATTAAATGTATGTACTGTCAAATTGATAACGACGTTTTTTGACGTTCAGTGGGCGGTTATTTATATTTCTTGCGTTGGATAAACAGATATAAATTAACTATTACAGCGGACCACGACGGTTTTACCCGATTCTGTTTTTTTGTATAAAATAATACCCCAAAAAGTCAACAGATGGCATTAAAAGATCAGTTTCACAAAAAAATGACATTCAGTCTTCAAATAATGTTCTTTGACTCTTATATTAAAATTACGGCCGGTTTAACACCTGAATTGTTAAATATATTATTTTTATCTTTTGAATTTATGAGGAGTTTCCCTATATTATTATTTATATAAAATGCATGTCTAATATATACCTATACATAATTTAAAAAAAAATTATCGGCCAAAAAATTTTCGCCTCACTCTCCAAATAAAAGATGGACGTTTATGATATAAAGATTAAAGAATTCTGTTGTTGATAGAGGAAAAGCGCCTACGCTTTCATTTGTAAAGTAATTCAATCTTGATTCATGTATATGCATTGTCATTGAGAATACGTCTGTGTACAAAGTTTCAGTTCGATTGGAGTGATATATCGATTATAATATTCCGTCCAGACAAAAAGGTGAAGCTGGAATAAGCGTTGTAAAATATATTATAAGATATAAATTGATATATCGACCAGACCTACATAGACTGAGACACCTACAAAATGCTATTTTACGGAATAGCTGTTTGAAGTATGACTATACATATAAGATGATCTTTAATGTCAGTTTTTTACTCTGAAAATGTTAATTTTTTTTAAATTTTGTATTGCGGAGAAGGGTATTTTCTATGCATTGGTAAAAAAGCCAAAACTGCATTTTTGGTAGACGTCCGACCTTAGAGTATATACAATCCATAGAGACCATATTATTTCGAAACTTGTAAGAATTTTGTTAAAAGAGGCGTGGTCATTCGGTGAGACTGGACAATTCATTTCTAACACGTGTTTGTAATTTCTTGCTAAATCAGGGCTACCACTAATGTACGATTCTCTGTGAATTCTCTTACAATAAAGTAGCAATAAATGATAATGCCTTTTATATGTGGGTACATCTATTTATTTTAATTTATTTTATTACAATTTTAAATATCACCACAACAATAATTATATAAGGTACTGCAATAATAATAATTATAATCGAGGATTATTTATACCATATCAAACATAAACATTTAGATATCTGCATTTGTACAAATATTTAGAAAATTACGTTATTTACATAATATACATTGTTTGTATATACACATAAAATACATTGTTTGAAAAAACAATATGATGAAGTACATTAATGGAATTAATAATAAATATAAAATTTTAATATAGTACGCTATTGATTTTGGAAGATAATTAATCTGTTGAAATGTTGTCTCACTCTGACGGTAGGTTGTACCGCTGATTTGATCAGAAAGTGTAGCCTGACATCTAAATATTTAGAAGCAACTGCCTTAATTAGGTGAACAGTATGGTTCTCCAGCGGTGACTGGTCTAGCATGTGAGAAAGTAATATATTAAAACAATCTACAGTTAGGAATATTTTTAAGACCCTGTTGACTAAATATTCTAATGAAAAGTGAGGATTCATTCTTTTTCCTCCACTACGGTTAAGAGCTTCTCTAAAAACGCGTTCACTATGTGTGCAAATTAAAATAACGTCATCTGATGGATATACTAACCCCCCTCTATCTTTTTGTGCAATTAATGAATTTCGCAAAGTTGTCTTAAAGCCAATAAGGGCAGAAAGACAATTCTCACATTTAATTTTTTTATTTAGATGCCTGACAACAAAACCACAAATATAAATTATACAACTCTCCACATACTGACTGCACATATATATTGATTCAGGAATATCGTCGAAAGGCAAAGTATTTTCGAAACTCAATTCGTCATCACGTAATAATTTTAATTTGGAGGAGGAACAGTTTATAATGTTGACAGAATTATTTGAATTACAGTTTAATATACTAATTTGATCTAAAGGTATGCAGTTTCCATTTACATTATCTTTGATTTCTGCGCGTATAAGTAATTTCTTGTACGCGGACTTAAATTGGCTAACGGTTGGGTTGTTATTATAACCACCATGTGAGCGTATAGCTCCGAAAAATAATTCGATATGGTCTTGATTAAATTTGTACATCGTTAGATATTTTAACACTGGGCACTCTGACATTAAATACGTCTTAACTAATAATTGTAAACTTTCTATGAAAACTCGAAAACCCAAAAACCCCATTTTTTTATTAGACTGAATAACTTTTACTCCATTTGGTAATTTTAAATCAGATAAATATACGTACCTGAGGAATAAGGTACGCAGAAAACTTTAAATGATTCCCCGAGAATACAGGCCTTTTCCATTCAGGTGCTGAAATATTACGGGAATTGAATATATCAAATAGTTTGTTTATACACCTTATGAAAAAAATTGTTGGTTCACTGTTAGAAAATTGTGGCAGCTTTAGGTTTTTAGCACAAAATTCTATGGCATCCGCTACAGAATCGCTAAATAAGGGATACATGAAGGGATCACTTCTAGCAACTCTCCCATGTTTTCTGTCGAATTTGTAGACTGAAAGTAATAATATCGATTAAATTTAAAGTTTTCAAAAAATTAATACAACGATTTTAGGTAAAACGTACTATCAAAACATACATGGCCAACGACTGCATTACATGAAGGGATCACTTTAAGCAACTCTCCCATGTTTACTGTCGAATTTGTAGACTGAATGTAATAATATCGATTAAATTTAAAGTTTATGAAAAATTAATATACCTAACGATTTTAGGTAAAACATAATATCGATGGCTCCTACGTATGCTATTATAACCCATAAATCGAAAATTTTTAGTTTTTTTATGTTTTTCTTATTTCTTATATCTTTATAACAAAGAAATAAAAACATTTTGCAATTAATTACATTTTTTTTGGGTGTATTTTATAGGGCAATGTATATTTATACCGGACGAAAATATACTACTTCATATACTAGGAGTTTCAGAATGCACATAACTAATTTTATAAATCCCGTATAAATTGGCGATTTAAGAAATTTTTTATGTAACGAAAAACGAATAAAGAATGAACACTATAGGTACTTACTCTATCAAAAGCCAGTTCTGTTCTTGAATAATTCCTAGGAACGGCAAATTTTTTTATTCGAACTAATTTGTTTTCTTTCCTTCTGTCAAAATGTACATTCAAGAAGTGATCTGAGCAAACACAACTGTGACTTCCGGGATTCCAATTAATCCTTCCCACAGCATGGATCCATTCACTTTTTCTTACTTAATTTTTTGGGAACCTACAAAAAATGATATCCCAATCCGAATACTTTAAATAATAAATAATAAATAATTTGTATTCTAAAATTTTAAGCACAGCCCTGTCGGTCCAATATGCTTTGTCATAAAAATACCACATTGAGCTTAGTTAGATCCATACAATGTAGTGCCTTCTCTTTCTTACTCCTAAAAATTCAGAATTTTTAAAGGAGAAAAAAAGAGACGGATATATTTTAAAATGTCGGCTATCTAAGTAAATAATTTTACAGTTCGTGTTGATTGAACATTCATAGACATATTTTGATTTAAGTCATCAAAAACATCTTCAAAATAGCATTCTCCGAATTATTTGTGTAATAAAATCAATCAAAAATAAACTTTCTAGGATTTTTTAAACAAAAGTAAATGTTTGCAGTTGGTTTGTTGTTAAAATTATGAAATAAAACGTATACATGTAAAATTTTCATATTTTGGATAAAATACCTGTGATAACTGATATGTTTCTTCCCGTTTCCAGTCCTATTGGAACACCCCTTCATTGCACAAGAAGGCATATCAATTTTTTGTAATATTTGCACGTAAACACACAATAATTTATCGAAAATACGGATAACAAATCTGTCAGCTCTGCCGTTCTCTGCCCGAGTTTTGAAACTCGGGCAAAGAGAACCCTTACAAAGCAATTAAAGACGTACCCGACCGGGTGATCTTTTTTGTCCCTTTTTGTCTTATGTGTTACTATATTGTTAAAACTGAGTAAGCTTTATGTTACCACGCGTACGGGTTTGGTAAAATGTTTAGTTATCCCTCTATGGATTGTATATACTCTAAGCGTCCGACCGTCGATATCTATGCGTGTAAAACTGCAAGGTAGTGGCTTGAAAATTATCTCATTGCACATCTATAAACTGACAAAGACGGCGCGGCGTTGCCAATTCTAAAATCAGATCTGGGACTCATTTATCGAAATACTATTTAGTATATTTAAGGTTTTATAGAACTTTGTAAGAAATAGGGTTGGAGATCTCATTGATCGGACGGGATATTTAAGTATATTTGTGAAAATATTAAAAGCGTATCCAGATTATTATATTCAATACATTTTAACGTCTTGTAATAAAAATAATAAATTAATTTTATAGAACATTTAAACATATATCCCTACTCCTTCAAATTAATGTCTCATATTTAGATGTTTCTACCATTTCACTGTAGTTACCAAATTGGGTTTAGCTTCAAATAATGTTCTGCAAGCAACGTGAAATTTGTTTTCAGTTCGCTATTTCAATTCTGTCTATATCCTTCGGGTAAGCAATAATACATTTCCTTCGTTAATAGAATGTGGTTTTACAATTGCCGTGAGTTTGAGAAGAATTGAGAGAATAAACTTATATTCTCGTTACCTGTAAATGTTGGAACTATTCTCGCTATTTCAATTCATGAAATGGATAAAGGCTTCCATTTGATATAATCATTACAATACACAATACTAATTATAGAAAACCACAGTCTTACCGTTATATGACTACTCGTATATACAAATACATATTTTTTACTATTCAAATGATACCATTATTTCAAGCGAGAAATTTCTAAAAATATACTTACCATATCTACCATTTTTATTTATATTTTTCTCGTACGCTTTTTAAAAACCATAAGTTAAACCGTATTTTCTTATTGTAAATTGTTTCTCACATAATATAAATATAGTTTATAAGTAAATAAATATTATTTGGTTCTATAAAAATAATAATAATTGAACGGCATAGTGTGTAGACTATCCTCAGGTAAATAAGACGGTATTATAGGTATGTTCAAAATATACTATCGAACATTAAAATTGTATAATTAATTTTATATATCTGTACACTACTGTACAGGGTATAGTAGAGCTAGTCTACAATAATTTACTGGTTGATTCCTGCCTAAGTCGAAAATGTTCAAGCAACCATCAACAAATATCAAATCTTTAAAATAATTTCTATCGAATATGGAAAATTCGTAATAAATAATACCGGCATAATAGAATATCCATCGACTAAATAAATATTCAGTTAACGCTGCTCTCATATGATTCGCTAATATCAATAATGGGCTATAATTCATATTTTACAAAAACGAGTGTAAAATTTTTAGTATTTTCACATTTTTTCATAATATCAATCGCTTTTACAGTACGTACAAATTGATAAATTGGTTAATTGATTAATTGATAAATTGACTTAAAGGATGTATAAAACTAAAAAAAGTTTTTAATGTAGCCGCCCTTCTAATTTAACAAACATTTTAAAATTTAAAATCTTTCAGCTTTAATGGACACTTTACCTGATAAAATTCTTAATAATGTATCCAATAAAAAAGTAATCCATAAAAACCAAGTTTTTATTTACTCCCTTTCTTTGTAAAATATAACAACAATTAAAGACGAATTAAAACATTTAACATAACACTAAACTTACAGTAATTTATTATATTTCTAAAATGTCAGATGTTTTGAGCTTTGATAAGACACTTCATGCTTTGAATATTAAATTCTAAAAACATTTGTCAGTCAATTTAGATTTTCGACATTCGTAGTGAAGTACCTATTATGTATACCGACGGAGTAATTCAAATTTAGAAAATATTCCGCGACGTTATCGGGCCGCCGTTGCTAATCAAACTTTTCTAATGATTCCAATTTGAAAAAACCAATAAAATTTCTAAAAATCCGAAATTATACTATAATTATTAAATTTTTTAAACAAAATTTGATAGATCTTCTTGATCGTCGCCACGAGTCTACTTGCCAAGTTTCAGCTCGATTGGATCAAGGGAAAAGGGTCAAAAATCGATCCAAAGTTTTTATTGACGGCAAGCCGGCAAGCAAGCAAGCAGACGCCACGAGTTAATATAAAGGGAGTAAAAATAGAAAAACTCAATTAAAACCTCATTTACAAAACTGAACGACGCCGACATAACATGTTTCTCGTTCCATACGCTTTACGATAATTTTAACTTGATCACATGCTCATTTTTTTAGTTTTTTTTTATCACTAAACCATCGATATTAACTAACTAACGCAGGAGTACGCAGACAGGATAAAACACCACACTTTTCTGTCATGGCAAACCACTTTTGCTTTATAAGAAGGCAAAATAAATCTTCAAAAAGCACTTTTAATCAAAGTTATAAACTGTACAGTAGCTGTACGTAGTGGGGGGGGGGAGGTTTTTCGCATCTACCTTTCCGCCAACGAGACCCAAATTTCGTCTTCTGCGCATTCCCCCACTACCCCAAAGAATTTGAAGAAGTTTGCCGGCAAATGTACCTGATGATGAGAGATACGGCTCCTCTCCAAACCACAGTTTTAATAACTCACATTTTGCGTGTAGTACAAATTTGAAATAAAAATCATATTTTAAAATCAAAAAGCACTTTCAGGGTGCACTTCTCAAAATAATGCAACAAAAATATGTTAAATATAATTATGGTTTTAGAATTCGACGGCAGCGTTGCATTTTTTACCCCGAAAGTATATAATCATAAAACAATACTCTTTCAGACGACGATATATGACTTAAACCCTAAACATATTTAGTTACATAATTATCGGCCGTTTAAACAATAAAAACAATATTATGTATGTATAATTATTATTCGAGAATGTAGTCACCATCAACCTCAATTACGGCTTCCCATGTGCTTGGAAGGCGGTCAATTCCGCGGGCGAAGTATCCAGTGTCCTGGTGGTGGATGCAAACCTCTTCTGATCTGTCGTCTATGTTGACTTCGCTAGATTTGCGTTGTTCGCGAGCGAACAACGCAAATCTAACGAATGTTGTTCCCATTCATAAGGGAGATGATAAAACGAATGTTGAAAATTACAGACCCATTTTCATACTCTCCACACTTAGCGAAATGTTTGAATTTACTGTTTTTGATCAATTATACCCGGCAATCTCATATAAAATCCCTATTGAGCAACACGGTTTTATGCGAAAAAGATCAGTACTTACGAACTTGACACTCTTCACACAAGACATCTCAGTTAATATGGGTTTACGACAACAAACAGATGCTATATATATGGATTACTCCAAAGCGTTCGACCGCGTAAACCATAAAACCCTTATTTACAAGCTAACATCTGTTGGTATACATGGAGGCCTGCTGAGATGGGTGTGTTCCTACCTACAAAACCGTAGCCAAGCAGTAGTGGTAAAGGGTTACAAGTCGTGCTTCTCGTTCATTCCTTCTGGTGTTCCACAAGGTAGTCACTTGGGACCACTTTTTTTAAATATATATATATGTATACACGATATTGGCACCTGCTTTCTTAACTCCAAATTCAGCCTCTACCCTGATGACATGAAACTTTATAGACGCATTGCAAACGTAAATGACTGTAAATTATTACAAGATGACCTATACAGGCTGACACACTATTGTACGCTCAACTCCTTGGCTTTAGATCCTAAAAAATGTCACAGTATTACCTTCACCAGAAATACAAACCCAACCGGATTTAATTATAACATTAACAATGTACCTACTTGTCTCGCCTGTCAAAGTAATTCGCGATCTCGGCGTACTATTATCTGTCGTCTATGTTGACTTCGCTAGATTTGTGTTGTTCGTGAGCGAACGAATCACTCTCTACACGTTCTTTCACTAATAATTGTCCCCATGGATTTAAGTGAGTTGTGTGGTGTTTTAATATCGTAAAAAATAATAGAGAAACGATAAAAATATATTTGGGCGGTATTCTATAATTTATATAATATAATTTGATATAAATATAATTTATATATTTCGGCGTTTTCTTTTTTTCGAAAATGTGGGTTTTTATTACTCATTAATATCAGAATTTATATTAGACTACATTTTTAGGAAGATAACTTTATTCATATATAAAAGTAATATACTGAACATTATTGGCAATAATTAATAAAATATAAGCATTAATCAACAGACCCCGGCCAAAAAAATCGTTTTCATAGTCTTGAAATCATTAATAGTTACTTCATATTTATAGTATGTGCTAGTATAAAAAGCTAACATTGTAATGATAAAAGTATAATAAAATAATTAAGAAATTTTCGGTATTAATAAAGTTATGAATTTTTAAATTTGCTACAAAATTTTAAGTATAATGATTATTTTAAAACGCTTTTTATTCATATAAAGAGGTGATTTTAAACGATGTATTGTGATGAGTCATCGAGAGTCTTCTTTGAGTCTTGAACTACTATTTAATAAAATAAAAATTATAAAAAAACACTTTTTAAAAAAAAATTACAAATAATATGAAATATGTCAAAAAATGACGTAACTTTAAAGTCAGATTGATTAATGCATTTTAGTAAAAGGTTGAGCTTTTCAATTGCTTGAGCAATGGGGACAAACATGAAAAGAAACAACGAAGGCGGCTCCCGTAATCCGTTATCCACATGAAACTGGCTTCTCATACCGGTGGTTCCGGGCTCGATTTCTGTTGAGAGCACGTTACATCTATTTGACTTTCCCAAGTCTGGATGTTTTTGTGAAGTGTCTAGCTACATTAAATGGGCCTTATGGCCTGTTGTAGTGTTAAAAATAAATATTCAAATCAGTATGACATACAACTAATATCCCACAATTAAGAAACTGCAGGATAAAATCCGATCACGTTTGTTATTTAACTTCACAGAATTTTCTGTCGTCGAGTTCAACGCAGAAATTAAAAATTTAACTGTATACAACACTAATATTAACGTTCTACGTGAGTATGAACTTACTTTAGCGCATGAAATCAGGTTGCAGGTCTTCGAAAATAAAGTATTGCGCAATATTTACAGCTCAATACGTGAAAACCTAATCAGATAGTGGAGGAGATTATAAAATATCGCATATCCAAACCAGATATCCTGAAGAAGGTGACAGCAAGGAGGCAGTGGGTGGGACGTGTAGCAAGAGCAGCTGATAAGTAGCTTGTTGGTGTGGTTTGAGGCATAATAACATTTATTAGAAATTTTTAATTGTATCGCGTCTCTTTTATTCACCACCAATTAAAATTCATTGATACACATAAGATAGACCGAAACTCTATGTATAGCTCTAATTGTTGAAGAACAAATGCTTTCGAACACCCATAAAGTATGATGGACCATGCCCGTTACAGCCTCTGTAAGTAGTGTTACGATCGCGGAAAATTTGTCTGATAAATGTTTAATGTATCTATTAAGAAAACTTACGCTGTCTGCTTCGTGTACTTATTCATTGACTTTGTTGAAGAGAGAGTTGAGAACACTTATTACATTGTATTAAATAATACTTCTTCTCGGGCTTAACAGCACCATAATATTCTTCTTGATATGAAAGTATAATGTTGATGTGTATATATAAAAAAATACAACATATCGCTACATTTACATACCTACCGATATTTTGAATACAACCACATACCACAAATATATTTTCTGTCTAAATTACATTTAAAAATATTTGTTACCCTTAAGGTTCTTAGGTATAACGATGAATTATTATAATTTTTTTACTACGTGGCGCCCGCTATCCAGCGCGAATGTAAATAACAAGCATCGTCATGTATTATTAATTTATTTCGTATATTTTATTATATCTCCGCTGCCATTTGGATATTTAGCTTTTCAAATAAGATTATTTCGATGCAAATCCCTATTGTGTTTACGCTTACCAGTCAGGTCGATGAACAAGTAGTTGACATTTGGCTCCCAAGCTTGTATCTGATATGAAGACAAAGAAACAAATATTTACCATTTAGCCTGATCAGCCCCACACCAGGGCAATGAACTCTTAAAATTGTTTATATGAATACCATAATAGTTTCTTCGAAAGAATGAATGTGTATATTAATTTAGAAACGAAGGATCATCTAAATAATGAGAAGGAATGGAAAATGCATCACTGTGTTCTTAATTTTTATTCTGAGAAGTTCTTTATAAATAAATTTATTAATTCTCCAATAAAAGTTTTAAAATTTTTTTTTTTAAATACGATTGTATGGGAAATTTATTTAATTATTCATTCAACGCCGCTACCTGTCATCTGTCATTTGATTAACAAAACACTTTCAAATCATTTACGTATCACTGTAGTGGCATAGAAAAAGGAACACATGTGAATATGAGATAAAATGAACCACAGATGGCAGTATCACGAATTTAACTAATATATTTCATACGGTATACGTGAAATAAATATTGTAAAAAAAACATAAATGAAAAAATAGAAAGAAAAAGTGTTAACAGTAGACGTCTTTGTCATGAAAAAATATTAATACGTAATGTTTTCTTTATAAATATCACGCTTTCAAAAATAAATGTTCTAAAAATGTGAGAGGTAAATTCAAAATCTGTAAGAACGATATTTAAAAATATTACGTACCTAGTGGAAAATATGTTACGGAATGTCGTAGAGACGTTGCGACGATATATTAAATGGTGCTTATGATGATTGATACAATTGATACGAAATATTTAAAACATTTCGCGAAAATTGTTTCTATAAATAATTGTGTATGGTTAAAAGAGTTCCTATTTTTCATTCACAGGCATAGAATTGTTTAAAATTAGCTAAATAATTATTTTCGAAAACTATAACGGGATGAACCTGCTCCTGCTTCAAATAGAAAAGTCTCAGTTAAGTTGGCTTGGAAATATCTGAAAGGCTTTCCAAATAGATTTTCAGCTGTTTCAGTGGGAAACCGGCCTGTAATACGACCCGG
>JADDOH010019636.1:0-11806 GCA_016648135.1 Agrypnia vestita | reverse complement strand
TCTTACTGTGCTAGATGATCGACTTAATGGTCCATATTGTAATAAGTATCAAAACAATAATATTCTTTTACATCGTTTTCTATCTGCTTTAAGACCACACATAAATTCTCTTCCAATCTGCCAAAATAAAATAAGATAATATATACCTACCAATAATAATATATATTTTAAAACTCATAATTAAATTTTAAAACCGACAGTAATAATGTTGTTGCTTACGCAAGTAGCAGCTGTTACACATAAAATGCAATCTTTGAAACATTTTATAACTTAATTAATTGTGATTAAATTAAATTTAAAAAAAAATTCACACAGGAGAAGCGAAGTCCTAGACGGTATGGAGTCAAAGCCTTTTATTAAAGGATTTAATATAATATAATTAATAAAAAAGTACGTACTTTGTTTTCACCACTTATATAATGATAATATCAATATGTTTCAGGGGCAGTCGTCCCTTCGTCAGGATATAATGTACACTAACAAATTAAAAATAAAAAATCGTTTGAAAGATTAAACAATACGGATCAATATTACGTTAAGTACACCAGAATTTAAAAGAGACCATAAATAATTGATTAAAAAATAGCTATTAAAAAATAAAGGTCGTAGACGTAATTTTTTAAATTTATTTTATATATAAAGGAACCCGTGTTTCCCTATCCGCCAAGTTTTCTTCACAACCAGCCACCAGTGGTTATGGTGGTGGATAGCCTTGGTGTCACATCGAAAATATGCGAGTTTGGTGGGGGTGGCTATACGTGGGTGGGAGTGGGTGACGAAAATGTGCTTTTTAGCACATTGTTTTGTTATGGGAAGGCCGCAAATGCTTCAGATTGTTTCAAAATAGGCGCGCCGACTGTGTCGATGAGTCTAGAATGTTCCGGAAAAACCTGCTCTAGAAAGTTCTGGAAGGAGAAGGTTCTAGAAAATTCCCGAAAGTCTAAAAGGTTCCCGATAAATTTCTCGAAAGTTCTGGAAGGAGAATGTTCTAGAAGGTTCGCGAAAGTTCTATGTCGATCCAAACAGTGTTCTAAAAATCTATCGCGTGCGAAGCCGCGCGGGCACCGCTAGAATTACTACATATAGGTCGACCACAATCAAAAGACCATTCCCTAGCTTTGTCCGGCAAGAAGAAAGCGGGGGAAAGTTGCCTGGCAAGCCCGTATTATTTATAAATATATATTTTTAGTTTAAAAAAGGTTACTTACTTACAGGAAAACTTTTTTGTGTTCATTATTTGCATCGTAACAACACACATATTTTTGCGCACATTCTTTTGAATGCGGTCTGGCTGTAGCTATGTACACCTATTGCCTGCCCAACATAACTTGGCGTGCGGCAGGATTGGAACTAAAACCCGCCCCGCCCGCACCCGGCGGTAACCCCTCGCCCTGTCATTCAGTACAATTTTGTATTTGCTCGGGAGCTGTGACATTTTGATTACCAATATACACTGAATTATTATATCCAAAACAGTCCGGGGTGGTGCAAGAACAATTGCCAATGAAGTATTAAAGTTTTGCAAAGCTGAAAAAGCAAATAATGGACCGATATTACCGTCTGACAGTTTGACAGATAGAGCGGTCGCCGCGTTACCCGACCAAATTTATATTGAAGGCTCTGACACTGGTCACCAGACATTCACTACATTATGAATTGTGTAATAAATTTACAACCTGGCAACTTCTGTTTCGCGATAGGGGCGCCCTCCCTCGCACGCCGGGTTATGGTGGTGGCAACTCTAGCATATGTTGTTTTCAAACACATAGCCACAAGAGTGTAGAACGTAAAATTTATCTGTAAAAAAGTTATTATAAAAATAGTAATTTAAATATTATTTTTTTATTACTTATTTCGCGTAGTACGTGTTATCCCGCGTGAGATAATAAAAATTAATGTGAATTTGAATATCAACTAAAGGATAATGATTTAATGTTATTATTTTCACCATTTCTCCAGGGCAATTATTTTGATGAATTTAATAACAATTATGTCTTTAATAGTATTTGCGAGAATTCTACACAGCGTGGCGCCAAAATACGCATTATCGTAAAACACCCAAGAAATAATATTTACAGTGTCAATATAATCATATTATAATAAACAAACGGATATTTTTAAAAGGCCATATTTGAGGTTATCTTTGCAAACAACATTTGACAGTAACGGCAGAAATGTAATCTTGCACGAGGAAATTAACTGTCCGGTCAGATTAACTGTCTATCTAAGGTTAAATAATTTTACTGTGTTACTTGATTACTAAATACATAAACAAATATTACATTTTTTATATAGATATATGTGGGATATAAAAGCAAAGGCAGTAATATCCAAAAAAATAAATAATGTTTTGAATGCAGTCACCAAGGATTACTAATTTAAAATGTTCTGAATTCTAGATTTTATGTATCTATAAAAGCAAAGGCAGTAATATCCAAAAAAATAAATAATGTTTTGAATGCAGTCACCAAGGATTACTAATTTAAAATGTTCTGAATTCTAGATTTTATGTATCTATCCCTTCCAAAATTGCGTTTTGTATAAAATCTCGAATTCAGTATAGACAGTATAGACCACTATAACTAGGCGTGCGAGGGAGGGCGTTCCTATCGCGTAACAGAAGTTGTCAGGGTGTAAATTTATTACACAATACATAATGTACAGAATGTCCGGTGACCGGTGTCGTATTAAATACAGAAATTTGGTTGGGCAGCACTAAAGAAACCATGCAGTAATGGCGGCCGTTCTATCTGTCAAACTGTCAGACGGTAATATCGGTCCATTATTCGCTTTTTCAATTGGCAATTACCTTACACCATCCCGGACTGTTTAGGATCTTTTGGACATAATAATTCAGTGTATATTGGTAATCAAGATGACACAGCTCGCGCTCAAAGACGAGAATGAACTGAATGACAGGGCGTGGGGTTACCGCCGAGTGCGGGCGGGGCGGGTTTTAGTTCAAAATTCGCCGCACGCCAAGTTACGTTGGGCAAGCAATACATTATAAATTAATAATCTCCGATGACTGCGTTATTTTTTTTTTTGATATTGCTGCCTTACCTTACCCCACATATCAAGTAAAAATAACGTTGTCTCGAAATTTCACATATTTTGTACAGTTGATATTTTTGACCACGTAGTTTATAATGCTTTTAATATTTCTGCAATAACTCAAAAATGAAACTTTTTAACTTCTCTTGTCATTTAGGGGAGCGATGCTTTATTATTTAAATTAAAATTTTAAGGTAATAAAAAAATAATTTAAATAAAAATAAAAACATGCAAAACTGGCAATTTTCAAGGCATTAGGTATACGCCTCCATCCTGATCAATGGACATCAACTTTGTTTACTCCCCTCCACTCTCGTAATAACAAGATTATAATAATGCCCTCAAAAATAACATAACATGTACGCATAACATGTTTACTCCCCTCCACTCTCGTAATAACAAGATTATAATAATGCCCTCAAAAATAACATAACATGTAAGCGTAAAGTTACTATGAGTTACAAAATGCTACAAATGCGAATCTAAATATAATAATTTCGTTGTCTGTGCGTCCATCTGTCTGTATGTCCCCGTATCTACGTGAAACGTCCGTAATTTCGTTCGAATTCACGGCTTAAAAAAACAAATTAAGCGGCCGGAGATGGTGTTTGAATCCAGTAAACCCCAATCGGCCGCTTAACGCTCGTCGTTGCTACCGTCGCATTTCCGTAGAGCATCAAAAATATACTATATAATATACTAGGCCTTAGCAAAGACGCGAAACATTCCATGTTACGTGATTTTTCACGGGTGTACGGCTAGTATCTTTGATATTTCTTTCTTGGAAATACACGATTTAATTTAATATTTGGACACTTTGGAGAAATAAATTAGTATAATGTGAAAGGTGTGACTGAAACGAACTAATTTCTACTAACTTTTAAAATAATCTTCTGGTTACAGTTTTTTGGGATGTTCTGCCGTATAAACGACTTTTTTGGCTGAAATTTTTTAGGTACATACCAATAAGAAACATTTGGTGGGAGGGGAGGGGCTTATTAAGATTTATACATAAAAAACTTATTTTTAAAAATTTTAAAATATTTTTTTAAGAAAATGTGAAAAATCATTGTGGTATTGAGCATTAACTTTTATAAATAATGCAAGTAATATTTATACACAATGTCCATTATTTTATTGCTAATGGAAAATGTATGTACGATGAGTGTTATGGAGAAACAAAACAAAATATTTACAAATAAAGACCAAGGCAAGTCAAACACTAAATTGGACGTCTCAAGTCTCAACGTTTGGCCTAGATTAGCCAATAAGCGATGATATTGCTTTGGACGATACATTATGTCCCACAACACCACCTACAAAATAAATGTTTGTTTAATAAATACTACTCTACCCATGGTGTCTCGAAGCTAATAGAAAAAACTTCTTAAATCAATTTTGAATAGAAAAAAACTAACACATAAAAACCAAGATTTTATTATACTCCCTTTCTTTGTAAAATATAATAACAATTAAAGACGAATTAAAACATATAACATAACACTAAATTTACAGTAATTTAATATATTTCTAAAATGTCAGATGTTTTGAGCTTTGATAAGACACTTCATGCTTTGTGTAGTGAAGTACCTATTATGTATACCGACGGAGTAATTCAAATTTAGAAAATATTCCGCGACGTTATCGGGCCGCCGTTGCTAATAATCAAACATTTGTAATGATTCCAATTTGAAAAAACTATTAAAAATTTGAAAAATCCAAAATTATAGTTTAATTATTATTATTTTTAACGAAATTTTTTATAGATCTTCTTGATTGCCGCCACGAGTCTGCTTGCAAAGTTTCAGCTCGATTGAATCATGGGAAAAGGGTTAAAAATCGATCCAAAGTTTTTTCGACGGCAAGTCGGCAAGCAAGCAAGCAGACGCCACGAGTTAATATAAAGGGAGTAAATAGTGTACACTTTGGGTGAAATGTTCAATTTTTTATATTTCTATTACCTATATCTAAACTAACATACTAGCTGTAACCTATCAAACATTGGTTCGCGTATAGGCGCGATAGCATAACCTAAGCCCTCATATACATTTATACTATATTTTTGGCGGTCTACCAAGGCGGCCGTAGCAACATGCGTGAAGCGGCCGATTCGGGTTTGGCGGCACGGGGTTCAAGCCCCATCTCCGGCCGTTTAATTTGGTTTTAGACAGACGGACGGACGGACAGACAACGAAATTATTATGTTTGATAAAGAGGTATAGTTTGTAAGTTTGGATGTATGTACTATTCATCCAATTTCAAAGTTATCTTACTACTATTGAGAATGGACTTTCAGGGTCTATACAGGTTGTCCCGTATCTCGACGTCAAGCCGAAATCGGGTGATAGGCCAAGTCATAATAGTTATCAGAAAAATATTTAAAAAAATCTAAATCATGTGTTTTAAAAATTATAAGCATTTAAAAAAAAATCAAAAAAATCTACACTCCTGTTGCTACAAATCTCTATTTTTCTTCATTTTTTTATTATTATGTAATCCTGAATAACGCTTCTGTAAACTTTTGTCCAAAATTCAAAGCCAACTACTCCTGTTGCTACAAATCTTTATTTTTCTTCATTTTTTTATTATAATGTAATTCTGAATAATGCTTCTGTAAACCTGTAGAGTAGCTTGTTGGTCTTGTGGTTAGGACACTCGCCTCGTGATCCAAAGGTCGCGGGTTCGGATCTCAGCCCAGACTAGCAAGTTAGTCCTATTCTCATAGCACAAGCGTTTAGCTTAGTTTGAAAATAGTAATATTGATGTGACATGTATTCCGTGTTCACATCTCTATTTTAAAAAAAAAAAGAAAAAAAAAAAAAAAACTTTTGTCCAAAATTCAAAGCTACTACTACTCCAGCTTGGAAGAAAATGTCACTTTTTGACCAAACCAAGTATTCAAAATCAATACTTTGCCCAGTTTAACTGACTGTTTTATTTATTTTTTTAAATATTTTTCTGATAACTATAATGATTTAGGCTGTCACCCGATTTTGGCTTGACGTCGAGATACAGGACACTCTGTATATATAATCCAAGGTGCTAGCTAGAATAACACGCATGTGAAGAGTATTTTGTGAAGGTATTGGTGTGTAAATAATACTATGGTTGTGGTGTGTAGTGATATCTACGTGCTAGTGTAGTGGTTGTCCTGACGAAGAGGCGGGTTATGTCTCGAAACCGGTAGACAGAAAAGTAATTTTTAGTGATAATAAATATAAAACATAAATAACATTTTATTTATTTTATTTTGGGGAAAATTAACAGCAAAACAACAATCTTAACAAATATGAAATAATGGTTTTAAAAATTATGCCAATTACAAATTTTCCACTGAATATAGTAATTTACTTTAACTTACTTAAACAGCGAGTGGAGAGGGTGGAGGGGAATGTGGGACGGGAGTAGAATGGAAGATATAATGTACTAATTAGTTTGGGTGCAATAGTGTAGATATTGTTTGTTTTATGTTTCTTATTGTTGAGTTGAAAATGTCAATGTGGTGATAGTTTGTGTTAAATGAATTTGTGGATCTGTACTAAAGGAGTTTTGTTTTGAGTTGGTCTTACAAAAGGGGAGATGAAAAGTAGGTGAATGTCTGTTATTGCGATATGGAGTGAATGAAGGAATGCGACTATCTTTTCTATCTCTCCGTTGGGTGATTTTCCATGATTTAGGAGTTGTCGCGACAATTAAAATGATTTTTGCACGCCTCGGCGTCTTCATCAAAAGCGGCTCGCGACGGGGCTCATGGATCGGCGGGGCCCACTCCCATTGACCCCCGACCTGCCAACTAGCGCGCTCAGAACCGCCGCGCGCGCCCAATGTGCGGCACAATTCACTTCGCCGCGGTCACAGGTCGCGGTGCAAAAATTGTGCTGATTACAGTATTGCATGACGCTGGAAGATTTACTCCATCGCCCGTGGGACAATGTCGGTCAAGCGGCAGGAGTTAAGGGGGGGGTAAGATTTTTAACTTTTTTTTTTGCATTTTATTTTTAATTTTTTAAATGAATGTATAACATCGCAAGAATATTGTGTCAAAATTTCAAGTCAATCGGAGCAAAATTGACGAAATTATGAACATTTGAGCGATACTCAGACTGATTTTGTATACCTGCTCGGGCAGCTAAGAGACGCGCTCACCTGAGGAACTGGACGTGCTATTATATTGGAAGAGTTTTGCGTAGACAAGGACAAAAAGATGCTGATGATGAAAGCGATTTGCTGTGTGAACATGGCATCGACGATTATGTGTAAGTATGAAATAAGTGTTGAGTTTTATTTTGAATTTTACAGTGTGCAAAACTTTAAAGCGTTTTCCCCACATCTCACGTTTTCAAAGTCGGTGTCCATCATAACTTCAAAACTACTGCACCGATCCTTTTGAAATTTTGAACACTATTTCTGTACATAATTTACGAGGTAACGCTGGAGACTTTTTACAAATTTGTTATTAAATTTTATTTTTTAATAACAAATTAGTCGATATTTTTCGTCGCGTTTTTCCCTTCAAAGTGTTCCAAAAAATTAAAAAATTGAAATTTCAAAAAACCCTCCCATCGTTACCTGGGAAAACCTATTATCTAACGAATGAACTTTGATTTTTTGATTTCAGATGATCTAGCACCAAGTTATGATGGACACCGCAATTCTACTTTTTTCCGAGACACGTCCGAATAATTGCTGCCATTGCTGTATTTTTTAATATTTCGTCTTGAAAATTTTACACAATATTCTTCAAATGTCATACTTTAATATACCATTGATTTTCATAAAGAGATTTTAACTGTGTCTTCACAAAAAATTCACAAAAACATGCCTTTTTTTGTACGAATTAACCTTACCCCCCCTTAAACTGCAAGAGGAATCTATGAGAAAATATACAGGGTGCCCATACAAATTGTCATCCCGATTATAATAATTTCGTTGTCTGTCCGTCCGTTCTCCAAGTAACCTCGTTCTTGAGCTGAGGCGGACTAGTTTATACCTATTTATTTTCTATTATTTATTATAATTTATCTGTATCGAATTGACTTGGCCATACTTTTTTTAATCTTTTTATTGAACTCTTCAATCTATATTTTATCTAATATTTGGAAGGTTGGAGGAAGGATGTTGTAGAGTTTTGTTGCTGAACTAACTGTATTATAAACTTGCCCATACAAATTGTCATTCCAATTATAATAATTTCGTTGTCTGTCCGTTCGTCTGTTCTTCTAACTTTAATTAAAGTTTTTTTATATAAATAAATACTTATTCCTCAGGAACAGCTATGGAAAAGTGCCGTCATTCTTGACGGGTTACCGCTAGTTACTTATAAAATTCAATTTCGGTTTCATAGCAGAGCGAGCTAGCTATTCAATGTACCTACTTACCCAGAGCACTAAATTCGCCTATACATTGATCGCACCGCCTAGGCAATCAATACAACTCTGTTGATATACAGGGTATCTCACAGCTAGTAGCAAAAACTACACAGATGGATTCCCGCCTTGATTATGAGTCTTAAGTGTTCAAGCAATCAATAATTATGGAGATATGCTGTATCAAAGATTCCATTTTTTTTCTCAATAATTCTGACTTATATTTTGAAAAATGTTGAACTAGCATTACAGTAATATACATCGATTATGGAAGATTCATTCGCTTTGATACAAGTCGATTAAAATATATATATTTTTACAAGGTTTTCTTAATTTTATTCTACCTGTATCAAATCGAATGAATTTTTCATAATCGATACATGTTACTGAAATGATAATTCAATCTTCGCTGGCTCTTAGTCCCTTATAAATTGTTCTCTTCTGGAGCAATTTTGACGATACGCTAGTTGGGTTTTTAGCCCTAGATACAGCACACAGACCGCGCGCACGAACGTACGAAGGTGTCAGACTATGATAGGACGGTAAATCGAAGCCCACGCAAATCAGTCAAGCGCGATTATAGGATAACCAGCGACATCATTACTGCGATCATCATTTATCACTGCCGGCCGTGCAAAGCGGGTCATGCGGAAAACAAAACGCGCTACAATTACAGCACGACCCGACACCCAACTCGGCGATCAGACGGTAACATCGCGTACGAAAATATGCACCAGTTCGCGGACAGCCGGGCGTTGTAGTTTAAGTTTCAGGCAAGAATTAATTTAACTACTGTGAAATTTTCATTTTCATCGATTACCCTCGTGTCAATTCAGTCATCCCAAAAACATACAAAAATTTGGGTGCTAAATTAGAACATATAACAGAAAGAACTGGTAGTTAAAACTTTTTGATTACTTAAGTTATTTTAGTTATCATAACATGATCTACTAATTTTTAACGATTCCAAATATCTTATTGAACTAAATTTTTATTAGCGTGATATAATTTGAGTGCTGAATTAGAACATACAACAGAAAGAACTGGTAGTTAAATCTGTTTGATTACTTAAGTTATTTTAGTTATCATAACATGATCTACTAATTTTTAACGATTCCAAATATCTTATTGAATTTTAACTAAATTTTTATTAGCGTGATATAATTTGAGTGCTGAATTAGAACATACAACAGAAAGAACTGGTAGTTAAATCTGTTTGATTACTTAAGTTATTTTAGTTATCATAACATGATCTACTAATTTTTAACGATTCCAAATATCTTATTGAATTTTAAGTAAATTTTTATTAGCGTGATATAATTTGAGTGCTGAATTAGAACATACAACAGAAAGAACTGGTAGTTAAATCTGTTTGATTACTTAAGTTATTTTAGTTATCTTAACATGATCTACTAATTTTTAACGATTCCAAATATCTTATTAAATTTTAACAAAATTTTTGTCAGTGTGATATAATTTTCCATTAAGTGAGATTCGAAAATTTAGAAAAACCGCGATTATTTCAATATCTTAAATGCTCTTGAATCTTATATTCAAATTGTGACCTGTTTTTTAAATATTAAAATAATTATAGTATTTACAACTAAATTTGTAAACAAACGCTAGAATTGTTTTTCTTTAAAGATTTTTAAATTTATAATTTTTTGGGCGTTTTGTGACATTTTTCGCTCCTGTAATGAGGCTTGCTGGCCTGTCAAAGCGTAAAAAAATCTGGCTGTATAAAAATTCGCTAGTAATATTTTTTATCCTGATGAAGGAAATGGACTTTACCTTGTCGTTTTTAAAAATTAAACTGAAGCGGTTCAAACAAAACTAATTATAAACTCGAATGATTGAAAATACTCGATTCATAATCTTTTTATTCAAGGGAGACAAAAGCTACTAAAAAAAATACACTTTTCAGAGGCCGGCTTCAACATAATTGAATGCCATCATTAAAAAATTACACACACAAGGCCACACTAACACTCACACCTCCTTCCCCCATGCGTTAGCCTCTGCACGCTTGATTAAGATTCATCTCAGAGTAATTTTCGCGCTTACTTGCATTTTTCTGTTACGCGCCGGCAATGCAGACTTCTGTGTCGCAGAATGATGCGGGTGGTGGAGGGATGTCAAAAAATTCCCCTGTCACATTTAGTAACGCTTGCAACTATAGGTACTGATACACATGCTCCTTGGTGGCACGTGAGCATGCGCAGTATTGAGCTTCTTGAGCCATTGCTAATTAGTAGCATGTGTGTATTTAAAATATAAATTTTTTATTATTTTTATTATTCAGATTTGTTACTGTAACGTAATTGACATGATTATTTATAGAGCTCGAAAAGCTTCTGGCAATGATTAATATGAGTGCATAGTAGGTACTGTCCCGTTAACATAATATTAAAAATAATGTTTGTTATTTTTACGATCTACTTACTCATTTTTTGTATCAATATTACCTATTATATATAAACTCAACCGAGTTTCTCTAGGGTATGTTTGGCTACAATAGTTTAGAGACTAGAAGTTTTCAGTTTCAGTGCCGATAAATCGGCGTTTATTAGCTCAATAACTTTTATAACAGCTTGCATTAAAACATAATTAATGTAAAGAATATTTGCAGAGTTTATGAATAAGATAGCAACAAATACAATATACATTTTTTGTATGCAGGCTTTTATCGTTACCTACCTCGCTAGGTATATAAAAATACCTGTTCTGAGGTAAGTAGCCATGCAAGGAAAATGTATTTGGTTACACATTTTTATCCATTGTCGCGAGGTATGATCGATAATCCTGGAATTAATCGGAGCTTGGTTTGTATGTTCCTGAAATTATCTTAGACATCGGAAGCGTAGATTGTTTCGCATTCCAATACACAGGATCAACCTGCCGATGGATATGTCTGTTGGAAGAGCCACAGCTATGCTGAATAATATCGCTTTGGGTATGTATATATTCCGTGTGTCTGAAGGAGTTTTATTAACGATTAAATATTGTTATTTTGATATATTAGGTCCTTACATATGAAATTGGCGTTTTGCCGTACTGGCAAATTTGATCTCAAATATCTTCTCTTTGGTTAGGAATTACAAATCCAAATTTATACAGCTATTTACTCATGTATTTGTGTTTTGAAAATTATAATTCATTTGTTTTTTCCTCAATTGTTTTTTTCTTTGCGTCACTCAGTTTACAAAATGAAAAACTTGAAATATCGCGTTATTTGCGAGTACGAGTTCCACCGTTGCACCAGTGCTGCAGAAACGGCTCGAAGGATTAATGATGTGTATGGCGACGGTGCCGCAAAAGAAAACACAGTGCGTTTTTGGTCCCAAGTTTTCGTTCTGAAATTCGACCTGCAGGACAAGACCCGTGGA
>JADDOH010019635.1:0-19943 GCA_016648135.1 Agrypnia vestita | reverse complement strand
CAAAAATGTGCGGATGGAAACTCGGGAACTTTTTGATTTATTGGTTCACTTGAATTTTCTATTTCAGTTTGCAAAGTTTCCATTTTGAACAAGAGCGTCTCTATTCTATGACAAGAGCATGCCAGTAATAAGCATGTGTGTTTGATTGTTAGCTTTGGGCATGCTTATTTATAAGCATGCCACTAATAAGCATGCCAGTAATGAGCAAGTGTGTACAGTTGTTAGGGCATGCTTATTAGTGGCATGCTCATTAGCATGCCAGTAAAGAAGCATGTGTATCTGTACCTTAAAGAAAAACTTTTAACTGCACTTTGTGGCTAATTACAGGTATTTAAGCTATGATTCGGTGGTTTAAAAAAAATGATAAATAAAATATTCAAATGAGATGGCAAATATTTTTTTTGCTATCCATTAACTACTGATAAGGTCCATTATTTTGCGTTGAGGTATATTATTTTTGGTGCCACTTTCAAATACTTAACGACGTTATCCTAACGAGTTGGCAAATCTTATTCTTACAATAAATATTTACCGTCCATTATTTGGTGCTCGAGTATTTTTTCGGGGACTAAATAGATTTTTCTGGTATTAAAATAAGCGTGGTTTTCATTTAAACACGATCTCGGAATATCATTAAAATTATTGGCTAATCTATACTAGCTATCGACGCCAGCTAGATGCGCGGGCATATCCAAACACGCATGTAACGAGAATGCAAGCTATAATATATGTCACATGACCGGTGAGTAAGTACATCAGGCAGGTGGTTAACCTACTTGGATTGTAATATTTTGTTTGCCTAGTTTAAATTTAATAATTATATGCCGCGAGTCCGGACGTGACGCGAAGGGCGAATGTTTAATATTATTAATATAAAAATGTGCAAGTAGATTTAACCCTCCCCTGACCGCGCATTATCTACCGACACAGTGAAATATTTTCTTAAATACGGGAAGACAAAAAAATATTTTAGTTATTCGAGTAATACAATGAAAATTAATTTTGTAAAAGCAAATCCTACTATAAATAAAATTCAATCCGATGGAAAATTAATATTGTAACGAGGCTAAAAAGAATTACGCACTTCTGTCGAGTGACAGTTGTTTGAAGTTGGCACAAAACTATCGAAGGATCTAGAATTACCTACAGATTTTGCAAATTTTCAGGAACATCTGGAAGTCACGAGAACTTTCGAGGAAACACTAAAAAAGTCTAGTAAATACAAGAGAATTCTCGAAGGTTCGAAAATCCAACGTGATCGGGTATAAATAAACGGATCCAGGCCGCGGAGGGCCCTTGTTATTCTGACGTTTCTTGCGACGCGGCTCTAGTGACGAATCACGAAGCGAAAACAGTGTTACCATCAGGCGTGTGAATTAAGCGACAGATAATTAAGTGAAGTGCTTACTCTTGTGCGATATTTGAGCGGAGACTGCTCAAAAGTGTTACCCAGTGATATAAACTATATATGGATGAGTGATAAATTACGAGACAGTTTAATTTAAATAATAGCATTAATTCAAATAGTGTAAAGTGACTTTGTACGATTGATTGATCAATTAATCAGTAATTAAATCCGTTATTAAATTCCAGCGTTTCATTATTTCCTTCCGCAGCCACGACACTTGACAATATGTTGGATGGCAGCTGCGATAGCAAAACATCATTTGTAGTAAGAGAGAAAGAGAGCATACTGAATACTGCTATCTTCCATATGTAGTATGTTTTTTTTTATTATTACTTTTGTTTTCATACGTCATTTACTTATTATTTCTGTATTTATTCTATGCTTTACGTCTATGTTCTTGGATACTCTTATTTTATACTTACGTGTTATGTTATCTTCGTAATTTATGCTTTACTTCTACGTTCCTAGATTGTATGTGTATTAATTATTCTTGACTTCTTGAGAATATCTCTGTATTCATTTCATACTTATTTTTATGTTTCACTTCTATGTTCCTGGACACTTCTACTTTTTATATGTATTATAGTTTGCTTATTATTTCTATGTTTACTTTATGCTTTATTTCTATGATCAAGGGCACTCCTGTTTTACTATGTAGGTAATTCACCGACATTGAAATCTATCTTGTATACTTGATATTATTTTGCATCGCAAGAGTTAATTAATATCCAAATATGTTACGTGATGCTGTGCGACGCAAGATATAAATGAAGGTTCACTTGGGTATCTTATTATGTCTTTGTTTATTATTGTCACTTATTTAATTATGTTATTACTCACTATTGGATGGGATTTAATGAATACTCCGAATTATGTTATTGTTTTAATCCTGTTTTCACATTTCTTCTTCTTCAGCCTTCATCTATCTACAGTTTAGATATGAGCTTCTTCAATACCCTTCCGTCCTTTCCTGTTGTTTGCTTCTTGTAGCCATTTCCCTCCCCCACAGCGGCTATATCGTCGGCCCATTTCTTTTGAGGTCTTTCAACGCATCTTTTAATCTCCCAATAATAGTGGTACTTTGTCCATTTTAGATACACGATCCATGATATCCACTACTTTAGTTCTGCGTTAATTTCATAATTTCTAATACTATATCTTCTAAGCTTATACCAAGCACGGATCGCTTGCGTGCATTTAAGCTTTTCTATACTTTTCTTTATAAGAATCATCTTCTCTACTTCATATGTCATCACTGGTAGTATGGACGATTCGAAGGCTTTTTTTTGAGCTAATTGGGATATCCATGTTTTCGAATATATTTTTAAGTTTGCCAAGAGCAAGCAGCCCAGCTCATTCCTATTCGTTTTGCAATTCTGCTGTTTGTTTTTTTTTGCCCAGTTTTATCTTGTATCCCAGATGTATATATCTTCATCCACTATTTCAATAGAATTATTTTTGATTGTGATGATTTTGTCCTCTGGACTTAAGATTTTTTTCTTTATATTAACATTAAAACCAACATTGTTCGAAGCCTCGTTTAGTTATTTTATCATTATACTTAGTTCTTTAATATTTCACTTGCAACTACTGTGTCGTAAACAAATTTTTGGTGGCTTTTCACATTTAATTATCAATATTTATAGCGTTAACAACTATCCTTAAACCCATTTAAGCTAGTAAAAACTTTCCATTCCTATTTAAAATGCTAAAAAAATATATTTCAGTTTCTATATAAGCCTCGCTGCTTACGATATTTTCAATCACGATATCGTAAAGGTTAAGTATTTAAAGTACCTATTTAATGACATGCATTTTTATCGTTCGAGGTGTCATACGACAACCATTATTTTAATTGACGATCCGCGAAGGCCTTTCAAATAAATATTTTTTACCATAATTAAATTGATAAATACAGGAAATTCCAAATAGGTATACATACATATATTTGACAATTTACCTCGGGGCTGCATACCCAGTGATCTGAAGCAATAAAATAATACACGCATTTATGTAGATTTAAAAAATCTCTGATGGATGACACTTTGATGAGATTTAGTGATTGTTTTGTATCAGTTTTTCTACTCGGGATATAACCTATAATGTATAATATAATAGCTGGCGTAATTAACTCTGTATTGTAAGATACACAACATTTAAGAATAAAAATGTGACAACTTTCCACTGTTGAATAATATTACGGAAATTATTTAAGCAAATATAATTTAATTTTATAGTGTTTTTCGTAACTAGCAGTAAATTTTTTCCTTATTCAATTTTGAATATAAAATATTCTTTTTGGGTGAACAACACCACAATAAACACTTTGGGTGAAATATTAATGGCAAAGGAGATAAGCTACATCAAATTTGCATTTTTTCAGTATTTCAATCTTTTATAAAACGTTGGAGTTTCATTAAAGCCTTGAATAATAAAATATTGAATATTAAATATTCATTCGCTTTTATGCAAGTAAAATAAAATTATTAAAACGTTTTTGTGCAGTGTAATAAAGAAATATTTTTAAAAAATGCAAACTTTGATGTTTCTTTTATTTCCTTAAGCGTTAACTTTTCACCGAAAGAGTAAATAGTTTTCTATGCAAAATTGAATGAGGAAGACACTTCCGAAGTTTTTTCTACTGACTATGATACCTCTGTATACACAATAACGAAAAAGTGTTATTTTCAAATATTGGAGATCGATTATTTTTAAACCACGAGCATCCATAACACTTAGTGAAGTGATGTTTAATTGTAAGGGTGTTGGTTAGCGTTAATTAACGACTGAAGGTTAATATTCTAAGGCACTAGTTATTGCTCGTTGAGTTATGAATAATCACACTCATCAATCATCGTTACATTCGAACACCAAACACACAGCTACAATCATCGTCACGGTTACAATCACGGTTCGTCTAATCACCAATACAGCCACAATTTCAATGTCAGGAATTTGCCCATGGAATCAGGGATTCATCTATCGATTAGATCTTCGTAAGTGACTCTCCCTCTCTAAAATCATATGCTGATGTCCTGAGCATCGTGGTCCTACAATCTGCTTCTTCAGGAAGAATTGCCTCCGCTCTTTAGGATTCTGGACCAGAGCGATGCAGCGTGCAGTGCAGCTTCGGTTATATCTCGGACGTGAATTTTGTTATTTTTATTTATTGCAAAGGAATTCCTATTGTCTACCTACAATTTAAAACAATAAGATTTTAATGTATGTTACAACTACAATGTAGATACTGTCCCTTTTACAGAAGCTGCTTATGCTTAGGTTTACAAGAGTATGCTGAAATTATTTAGTTTTTATGCATGATTTTGGAAAAAAAAAAAATTGGGGCGTATACTTATTTAGGTACGCGTGTTAGAAGTTATATTTCTTTGGCTTTGGTATTCATAAAAAAACCACGTGCTTTGCATTTTTTCAATATTTCAATCTTTTGTGAAACGTAGGAATTTCATTAAAGCCTTGAATATTAAAAATGAATATTTTGCAGCGTAATAAAGAAATATTGCAAAAAATGCAAACTTTGATGTTTCTTTTATTTCCTTAACCGTTTTTTATTACTGTTAACCTTAACTGTATTACCTTAACCGTAACCCAAATAGTAAATAATATTTTCTATGCAAAATTGAATGAAGAAGACTGTAATAAGTTGATGAATTGTATAACGTGCGTTGGAATATAGCTGTGTCAATGACTGTATTCCATCGGCGGATAAAAAAGCTATGGCGATAATAAAGTTAAAAACATATTTATATTAAGTAACTTCATGAAGAAAATAAACAATTTTAGTAACAGCATTTTCGAAAACTTTGATGGCGCCCGGAGCATATGCAATTTTCATAACACAATTTTCAAACTTGTCACTTATAAGAATTGCTATTGGTTAAATATTACTCGAAAAAACCGCGACCTAAGCTTTTGATTGGTGAGTCGTGACTTCGTGTGATAATATTCTCGTTGCATGATGCGCACGCATTGCGTTGCATCCTAAAAGTTTCCTTACCTAAATAAGTGTAACTTTAAAAGTTTCCTCTTAACTCACCTAAATAAGTATAACTTTAAAAGTCTTCTATTGCTTTTTGTAGGCATTTTTCTTCTGTAATCTATCTGATGCTATCCGGTAGGTTGTTAAAATATTTTTCCCTAGATATGTGATGTGGGACTGACAATCCAAGACCGAGTGAGGAATTCCGAAATACGAAGGACTTGTGACGTCGAGGATATTGTCCGATGGGGAAGATCTAGAAGACATTACTGGAGAGATCATGTGGAGAGAGCTTGTTCTGAGAGAGTAGTGAACATAGCAGCGAACAAACTGACTCAAGACTCCCAGGAAGACGGCATACAAGATGGCGAGGTAGCTGGACATCTGTATTCCAAGAACAGGCTCCGAGCAATGACAGGACACAGTCCTAGATGAAGCAGAAGAAGAAGAAGATATGTGATGTAACGCGACGTTGCGAAAATGAGGCGTTTCAATTTTGTGGAAGGATTATGTATTTTTGTCGAGTGCATCCTTTCGTAGATCAACTTCTTACCCTGCTTCCTTTCAGGTTCTCAGTGATCACGTCTCAGTCTCCAGATCCTTTCCCCTGTCTGGAGTTCCTGAAGAACGGAAACATTCTTTCGTCTTAGACGCCAACACCACACGACCAAGTTATCGAGCATGTTAAAGTGACCATGTCCTTCTTGAACAATAGAAAAAACCTGTGAAACAAAAGGTCAAAAGTATTCCATAATTTTTATTCAACAGCACAAAATGCGTTGGCCTCGTTCGAATAGGGTAAAAAATGTTTTATAATTTCGCACAAGTGTTTACAGTCAGTGATTAGTATTTTAGTATTGTATTCATTTTTAAGTAGGTACCTGCGTAAAGAATATACTTTATGCTTTCTGAATATATTTTACGAAGAAATAACAAGGAAGGAGTTTGTATCGTAGAAATAAATCATTAAAAAAATAAAACACAGAGGTATCATTACCAGTTGCGAAATCTATGTATACCTACTAACTAGTTAACGAAAAAAAAACAACAGATATTTCTAGTATAGACTATTGAAATCTACGAAAAGAACCTTGATTTCAAACAAATATAGAGCTTTCAAAAATTTGACAATGTGTGGATATTCTTACGATGGATCGTGTAGAATGATCACTTAAGCCAGCTCATAATGTTGTAATCCCTCAGCTAACGTATAAGAGACTTCCATCTACGTTTCTCATAAATAAATAGCTTCGTCTCTGTGAGACTTCTACAATTTATCCTAATTAATTAACCATCCCTCTGGAGACAAAATCCAGTAACTTCTTAGAATATACTTTCATATAAAATTTTGTTAGAAGTCCTAACGTTTCAGCTTTAAAATATTGCCAAAAATTTCAACCACCTAGGTACTTTCTTCTGATTTATTAAATCAAAAATTATAATATCTTTTACTTTGATTATGTTAGTACACTATCTTCAAAATTGTTGTGGCTTTTAATCTCGAAAATTGATAAGAAAAATTGCCTAGCTTTCGTATCTTTAATGTGTCTTTATAAAATAATTCATATGTTTTATTGTAAGCTGTATAAAATTAGTATTTACCGATCCAGAAATTATACAGGGTGTCTCATAGCTAGTAGTCTTTGTACTGTACAGTCAAAAACTTTACAGGTGGACAAAAAATAAGTAAAAAAATGCAAACTTTGATATTTCATATCTCCACTTTGTTGCTTGAACATTTTCAACTCATTATCAAGGCAGAAACCCATCTCTAAAGTTTTTACTACTAGCTATGATACACCTATATTATTTCAATGTTAAACTGTTTGTAAAACTAAATAAGTTAGACAATAAATAATGCAACAACTAGTAACCACTAGGAGATACACTGAAAAGCAGTTAGAGCTTGCTTAAATGTGATAATTATTTCAGGTAGCTTGAACGCAAGAATAATATTATTTCATAACAGTTTCTCTCTTAGTACAGGAAAAGTTTTTTAAAAAATATCAAATTTGTTTCTCTCTCGACAGCGAAGGATCACCAAACTGTCTGTGATCTGTGAGTGTAGGCGGGCTGTTAATGCATAATATAATATTATTCTCACGCGGCTTGAATTCATATTAAAACATGTCGGGCGCCCGCCTCCTTCAGTCGCAGTTCGGCTGACCGCCGCAAGCGTCGAGTAAACAGAAAGCCCGCTAAAATTTGGCGCCCTTCGACAAAGCCATAGAAAAAATCTGTCTGGTTCACTTATGATGTTTCGAGTTTTTTGAATTTGGAAGTGAGTGTAGCAACACTAAATAATATTTATTAACTAAATCATAATAGATATTGTTACTTTATTTACACAGTTATAATAATAAAAAAGAAGATTTATCGTTTAAAACATTAGTTTTATGTTTAAACAGTTACACTTTTAAACAATTTTAAACTATAATCTAATAAAAAAGTTGTATTTATTTTAAGGGCATGTGTAATTTGAAGTGAATTACTACGAGTGTCAAGTGGTAAGTGTTAATATTTGGTAATAATATATATTAGTTTCTGAGCCTTTTTCAAATATAACAAAGCAAAATAAAATAATTTTAATGAGATAGAAACTTTTATATTATCATTTGCACCCAGAAATCACACACAGAAAGCCTACCATAAAATAAATTACGAAGGGCCACAATTTTAAATGTTTGTTCATTCACGAAATATTAACTAACTTAAAATTAAGTTCAACAAAATATTGTAATCAACATTATCTTTATCGGTGAATATCAAGTTCGCATAAGACACAGTAAATAAATGTTTAGATATCTAGCATTTTCAATTTAGAGTCATATTTCTTAGACTTATTGAAAAAAATATATTCAAATATTACTTAATAGATATACCTAAATACTTTAAAAATAACTCTAAGGTACTTATTTAACAAAAAAATGTATCATATTTTAAATAGTTTAAAATTAAAAAGAGTTTAATGGAATAATGTCCTTTTTATATTTAAGTCAGTTTATTCCGGTCCTTGTTTTTTTTAGCCAAATATGTTAAGATTTAAATTTGAGGAACCATTTTTAAACTGCTCGCTATCTACACATAAAGAGAGGTTACTTAATAAGTACTAGCTGTAATCGTCAAAAATGACGGCAACTTTTACATGTCGGTTCCTAAGGATTAAGTATTTATTTATATAAAAAAGAAGAAAAAAATACTATAAAGAAGTAAGGGACGTTACACGAAGTTACGACGGACGGACGAACAGACAATAAAATCATTATAATTGGGATTGGGATGTGTTGAATTTTTTTTTAATAATTTTCTGGCGATGTTGATTGGTGATTGACTCAAAGTGACTTAATGGGTTACACCACCTTGGGGCGTTAAAAAATACATAAATTTTTTTTTGACGTAACAATTGCACATACAAAATCATAATACAGTTTTACTATCAATGTTCATGGTATACATTGGTTAATATTCTTCATTACCCAATTATTTTGAAAATTTCTAAATTGCGGATTTATTTACTGTCCACCAAATGTCCTTCTCCATTACACGCACAGCTGGTGGAAGCGATCGTTTCGACAGGGTTTGAACGAAAATAAAAAGTTTAATATAATCTCTTTCTATACTAGATCATTTTATATCGATGATGTAGTGTATCGAAAAAATAGAATTTTGTTTTTTGCAAATGAGAGCAATTTAAAAATAATTTTAATTTTTTTTCTAAAAAAAAGTTAAAAATTCATGATTAGTAAACGGCGCATTTTCAAAAAAAATCGTATGCTACGTCATGTGCAATGTTATTTTTATTTTTATATTATAACGCTCCTACAGGCCATGTGGCCCTATTGAAGAAGCGAAACACGTCACAAAAATACCCAATCTTGAGTAAATTACATTATATGATGACTAATATGTGTGCAAAACTTAAAACAAAATCTGTTAATTTTTTTTTGAGATATATAAGAATTCACTATTTTCTCATTACTCAGCTACTTTTTTAACGAGTGATGACTCAAAATATTCGTAGAACTTCAAACTGTAAGATAGAGCAACGATTTTTTTAAATGTCAAGGTGGTATAACTCCTTAAGCGAATTTGATTCACACTTTGACGTGGACTTTGGCAATTATGAAAAAAAACTTTAATGTTTAAGTCAAATTTTCAAACAAAAATATGTACCGCGGTTTGTTTGTCGTGCACACAAAAAATCAATTGGCGTATAAAATATTTAAAAATGTTCATAGTGGACTGTGAATATGATTAATTGAGATAAATTATAGAAATCTAACAGAGACGAAACTATTTTTATAAGAAACATGTATGGAAGTATTTTTCATAGGATGGTCCACGCTTACGACCTGTATGAGCTGGCTTAAGTGATAACTCTACACATTGCAACCTTCACGAATTCCATTGTAAGAACATCTACACATTATAAAATTTGTGAATGTATTATATATGTTCTAAATCCGAAAACCCTTCGTTTATTTGAAGGGACTTTACTAGAGACATATGTGGTCTTTTCTCATGAACTATACATAGATTTTTCTTCAAATAAATTAAAGGTTTTCAGATTTGGAACATACATAGGACTTTAAAAAATTTGATGTGTGGATGTTCTTACGATGGAATTGACGAACTTGCATCATGTAGGGTTATCACTTAAGCCACCTCATACAGGTCGTTAGCCCTGGGCCATCTTATAAAAAATAGTTTTTTTTAAATTTTACGCTTACAGAAGCGAAATACATCGCAAAACACCCAGGCTTGAGTAAATGACTTAGTTGAATTGTGAACTTACCGGGAATTGAACCCGAAAACCTCGGTGTGAGAAGCCAGTGTACTGGACTACGAGGGCCGCCTCTTCCTTATACAGGGTTATTTGTAAAACATTAATAACCTCGCAGGACTATACTCCTGCCTTGATTATGAGTCGAAAATGTTCAAGCTATCATGACCTAATACCAATAGTTATTGAGATATGTGACATCAAAGTTTGCAATTTTTTTTTCAATATTTCTGACTTATTTTTTGTAAAACGTTGGAATATCATTACAGTAACTAATATCAATTACGAAAAATTCATTTGTTTCAATACAAATTAAATAAAATGATTAAAACCCTGAAAAAATTCCAATTGGAAAACATTCCAATTGGAATTCGAAGGTTTTTATTTCTTTATTTGACTTGTATTAAAGGGAATGAATTTTTCATACTCGATATAAGTTACTGTAATAATAGTCCAACGTTTTACAAAAAATAAGTCGGAAATATTGAAAAAAAAATGCAAACTTTGATTCGCATATCTCCTTAACTATTGATATTAGGTCATAATAGCTTGAACATTTTCGACTCATAATCAAGGCAGGAGTATAGTCCTGCGAGGTTATTAATGTTTTACAAATAACCCTGTATATTTTCATACCATACACGTGTTCCATACATATTTTCGTATACTATAAATAGTTTACTCTCTGCGAGACTTCTATAATTTATCTTAATTTATTTATTTATCTTAAACATCCCTCTGGGGCAAAACCCAGTACCTAACTGTGTTCTCAGAATATACCTACATATAAACATATTGTGAATTAGATATTTATCGACACATCAGTTGGTTTATGGTGTAGGTTTTAATTCATCTGGGTTAAGCATGATTATAACTAGACCGCATTCAAAAGAATGTTACAACGACTTATTATTTGATAACGATTTTTTTTATTTTTTAGAAACTTCCAAACAAACATTTTTTCATAATGTTCTATATGATTGAATTTTTGCCTGTATATTCAGTTCTTCCGAATAAACCGACATTTTATCATGTTACGAGTTTTGATTTTTAATTGTTTAAACCGAAAAGATTAACGGAAACTAGTGCGAGAAAATATGCAGTCTTTGTACGTACAAACAGTAATTCCAATACGCTGTCTGAGTAATGTGTGGTTTTTGTTTACGTGTTTGATTGAATGTGTATTTTGTTGTACTGGCTTAGTGTAAAATAAAAATATGTTGTTACGATGCTAAAAATGAACACAAAAGAAGTTTTTCTAGTAAGTAACCATTTTTAAACTAAAAAATATATATTTATTTGGAATATCGTATTCAAGCTTTGTAATACGAGCTTGCCAGGCAACTTTCCCCCGCTTTCTTCTTACCAGACAACGGTAGGGAATGGTCTTTTGACTGTGGTCGACCTATAGTAGTTGTAGTTTATTTAAATAGTATCCTTCCTACAAATGCGAGTATGGAAATATAACCGACTGCCTTAAAATACGTCTTGCGATGTAAATATGGTATGACGGTACCAACCGCGTTTATGTACGTGAATGAATTGAATTACGAATTAAAAATACCACGAGCATTATCAAAAGGTCACACTTCAATAATTCTTCTTGGGGATTGCGAAAACATTCCTCCGCTTTTAAAGGATAATAAATATTTTCCAAGAGTGGCTTCTTACGGCCGAGGTACCTACGTGCGCGGAGATAAATTAATTCGAATGTTCGTTTGTGATGTCGTGTGGCCAGGCCTTGTGTTACCCGGCGGCGATTCAAATTACCCGCATGCATAGATAAGGTACTTCGCACACATTTATGCACGTCTTATAAAATAAAATCATTTATTTTATTACTAGCAGAAAAGTTATGCTAGGATTTATATTATACTGGCTTTACGCGCGGCTTCGCACGTGTAGATTTCTAGTAACTTTTAGTCATATTTTATCACTTTGTGTATTAACCTTAACATATAGATAGGTATATGACGTCGGGAATTTTTTTATAGAACTTTTTGAGTTCTACAATTTCTCCGTAGAAAGTATTTAAATATCTCTTACCGATAAGGCAGCGTTCGCAAAAAACTCATCGCTCGACCAATTATTTCGTCCACTTTAGTTGTAAAATAGATCACCACGAAAAGCACTTTTATTTTAACGGGATATATAATATATAGCCTTTTTCTACCTTGAAAGTCCATTCTAAATATTGGTGAAATAATTTTTGAAATCAGATGATTAGTTTCGGAGATCACCTCCTACATCCAAACTTTTTTTTTTTTAATTTAAAAAAAAAAATAGAGATATGAACACGGAATACATGTCACATCAATATTCTTACTATTTTCAAACTAAGCTAAGCGCTTTATCTCTTTATATATTAGTATAGAGTTATCTGTAGGTAGGTAATAAAAAGGAGTTGTAAAAAAGTTAGGTTAAGTGTTAGTATGCGCACTAAAGGTTTAATTTATGATATTAATAATACAAACATTGTTACAAAAATTTACTTTCTTTATTCATATTATAACGTCTCTTACTAACATTAGATACTGCATACAAAAATTTAATTTAATTTGAATACTTTTCAGCATAATTTCGTTGTATGTCTCTCTGTCCGTGAGGTCCATAACTTGCTGGAATCGCAATGTTAGAGTGTTAGAGTGTGACACGCAATCAGCGCGCAATACGCAACGGCTCAGGCAACACGCAAGGGTCGCCCCACCACACGGTCTTGACATTTAATAAATATATCCTATTATTATTTTATCGTATTTAGTTTAAGGTCTAAGCGAATAAAGTCAATTTAAAAAAACAAATGGTTTTCTATTCATGAATTTTTAGCTTAAAATTAGTTTTTCACGTGATTTTTCACGACTATTTTCACACACTCTATTTTTCCGCCATCATCTTTATTTTAATAAAATAAATTTTTAGTTTAAAATCAGAAGTAAAAATTGAAGAATGTTTCAGAATTACACTGGACCCTAGGACCGAAGCAACTAATGATATCCCCAGCGGAAAGAGATCGCGTCTGGTTGTTTGTTACTATGGCAATCACAATAAATTGTCGGTCGTTTGGTGGTATTCACAAGGTTTCGTTCTTGACTTTTCGTTGATGTTTCCCATGTTGCGCAAACGTTTTTGTTTTGTCAGCTGTCTAATGTGGTCTAATATTACATACAGGTGTATAAAAGGGCTAGTCCGCAATATTTCACAAATTATGATTTGAAAATGTTCAGGCAACAGTGTCCCAATATCAATAGTTACGCAGATAAGTCACACCAAAATTTGCATTATTTTTCAATATTTACTGTAAATCGTTGGCCATTATTGCTTGACCACAATAACTTGGCGTGTGGCGACTTTGGAACTAAAACCCGCCCCGCCCGCACCCGGCGGTAACCCCTCGCCCTGTCATTCAGTACAATTTTGTATTTGCTCGGGAGCTGTGACATCTTGATTACCAATATACACTGAATTATTATGTCCAAAACATCCTAAACAGTCCGGGATGATATTAAAGTTTTGCGAAGCTGAAAAAGCAAAAAATGGAGCGATATTTGATGACAGTTTGACAGATAGAACGGCCGCCATTATTGCTTGGTTTCTTTAGTGCTGCCCGACCAAATTTCTGTTAAAAGCTACGACACCGGTCATCGCACATTCTGTACATTATGTATTGTGTAATAAATTTACATCCTGGCAACTTCTGTTACGCGACAGGGACGCCCTCCCTCGCACGCCAATTTATGGTGGTCGCATTCTAATGCAACTCATACAGGGTGTCTCATAGATAGTAGCAAAACTTTACAGGTAGATTCCCGCCTTGGTAATGAGTCGAAAATATTTTAGCAACCATGAACTAATATCAATAGTTACGGAGAAGTACAATATCAAAGTTTGCATTTTTTTCAATATTTTTGACTTATTTTTTGCAAAAAGTTGAACTATCATTACAGTGGCTTACGTATATCCATTATGAAAAATTCATTCGTTTTTAAATTGTAGATATCATTCAATTTCTTTCTGTGTTGGATTTAGATTGTTTTATTGTATTTAAGCGCTGGGAAAAGCAGTAGCTTGTTGGTCCTGTGGTGTGGAAAAGAGTAGCTTGTTGGTCATGTGGTTAGGATATTCGCCTCGTGATCCAAAGGTCACGGGTTCGAACCTCACTCCAGACCAGCAAGTTAGTTCTTTTTTCATAGCACAAGCGTTTAGTTTAGTTTGAAAATAGTAAGAATATTGATGTTACACGCATTCCGTGTTCGCATCTCTATTTAAAAAAAAAAACGATTGTAAACCATTCGATCCCCCTGGGTCCCAATACACTTCTTTTGCGTTGTCACGCCACTGCACGGATGATGTTTATCTCGAGACTCCCGTAAATAGACGTACGTTATTTCATAATACCAAACTGTATACATAATGCGCCTCTTAAGAGGTCAGATACACCGAATAAAATTTAGATAAATAATGAATTTTTCATTATTGACAATATTGAGGTTAACCTCTTTTTTTTATCGGAAATATATTTATATTGGAATAAGAGATTATTGAAAGATTTTCATAATTGTTTGGACGTAAATGCAGCTTGCGTTTTAATATTTAGTATAAAAGTATTTTCGACTTGAGGCAGTTTCTAAGATACGGATTTTGCTATAAACAGGGTTATTTGGAAAAAATTAATTTACTCGCAGGACTATATTCCTGCCTTGATTATAAGCCGAAAATTTTCAAGCTATTATCACCTAATATCAATAGTTATGGAGGTATGAGTCATCAAAGTTTGCATTTTTTTCAATATTTGACTTATTTTTGTAAAACGTTGGACTATCATTGCATATTGATTATGAAAAATTCATTCGTTTCTATACAAGTTAAATAAAACGATAAAAACCCTGAAAAATTTCCAATTCGAATGTTTTCAATTGAATTGAATTGAATGAATTTTTCATATTCGATATAAGTTACTGTTATGAAAGTCCAACGTTTTATAATAAATAAGTCAAAAATATTGAGAAAAAAAAGCAAATTTTGATGTCGCATATCTCCATAATAGCTTGAACATTTTTAACTCATAATCAAGGCAGGAATATAGTCCTGTGAGGTTATTAATGTTTTCCAAATAACCCTGTATATCATAATAGATCTGACACAGGTTTTGTAGATTTGGGTCTAATTTTCTGTGAGCATGTGCTTGTTCCTCTATATTGTGTCCTTAAAGCACCTGGATATCGTTGCTGCCTTATTAGTTTACTCCTTAACTTCATTGTAGAGATCACCGGTACCTCAATACTAGAGATGACCAGGTAGGTACTACAACACCCATTTAAAAAATATATAGAAACTAGAGCTGACACGGTTAGGACCAAAAGTCTTCTTTGGACGTCTGATATGAGAGCATGATGCGCACTACAGCAGGCAGGACTCTCAGGGCATGGTTAGAAACTGAAGTAAGAGAGACATGTTAGAGTGAAGACCGCGTGGATAGGATGGATGGTACAAAAATTCTCCGTGTTGTAGCCAACAGTATACCTGTGGAACGTCGCATGCCAAGAAGGCTGGGAAAAGACAGTAGGTGCTCCTCTTCCCAAGAGGACAGCTCTCGCTCAAGAACAGATCAAGGAATTGAAAAAAAAATGTTTATGTTGTCCCAGATTTGTTCCAGTTAAATCTCACATTTATCTCAGCTATATCTCTGAGATTTATCTCATCGTGTGTCGTTACGTGGACTTTTACTTTTCGGATTACTTTTATTTTTTCCTCGTTTTCTCAATTTGTATACCAACCTACTTACAGAATTTTGAAAGATTCCGCAGATATTTCATTTCAAGTTGAATGAAAGTTCGATAAATTTATGCGAGTTTAAGTTACGAAATTTATCCGTTAATTTATTTACGCCAGGTTACGACATTTATGCTTTACAACGAAGAACAAAAACATAATATATCGGGTACATTAAATCTTTTGCAATGTTTAGCCATTGTTGTCATGTATAATAAATATTTTTATGAGGAGCTTCGAGTTATTGACTAATAAAGACTACAAAAAATGATTTTGAGCTAAAAATATTTTTAAGTTAGGGAAACGTGGACGCGTTGCGACTAATTTACAAAAAAAAGTGTTACATAAAAATCTCGTATATAAAAATCAATGTTTGTTTGTTCATATTTTATGCGCTGCCGTTTGTCGGATCTGACCCAAATTTTGCATACTTATTCTTTAGGACCCGGCAGGTACCATAGGTGACATTTCTCTCCTCCCTTTCCCCTGATATATTTTCCATGAAAATCTGTAGCGTTCGACCGATCTGAACCAAATTTTGCATACTTATTTATTACAAAAGACCCGACGTGTGACATAGGTGACATTTCCTCCCTCCCCCTTTACCCTACCCCTTCCCCCTGATATATATTCCATATAAATCTATACTGTTTGAACGATGTGATTTAAATTATGCATACTTATTCTTAGGACCCGGTGGATGACACCTTGAAAATTGTATTAAAATGTTCGCAGGTTTCCACAGCCGTTCAGGATCTTCTGTGTGTAGTTTTCTGGGATATTCGGTCTCTTGGCTGCGTATAGGATCCCATTGCAGGGTCCATCATCAGACTGATGTGATGAGTATGTGTTGATGTGTAGGTTGAACTCTGGCGTGTAATACCGCACCGAAGTCAGGGTGTGTCCGAGTTTGTGTTAGGCTAAGTACAGGCTTGCAGTACCATGTCGAAAGCAGGGTGTGTATGTCTTAATGTAGTGTGTGGTGATACCGTGTCGGAGACAGGTTTTGTCAAGAATTTTTGTGGCGTTATATCCCTGTTTCATCTATACGACATAACGCCACAAAAAGCCTCATCATCTCACTCTGCCACGGCCTGGACCAAATCGCACACATCATTATTATTTAGAGCCCACACAAAATCAAAGGTTTTTTTTTTTAATTTATTTGAAAAATAATAAATAATTTCAATAAATTTTAAGGAAGAAAAATCATTCGCTTCAATACAACTTCAATAAAATGATAAAAACCTGTTACAAATTATTTTTTCAATTTTTGTTAGATCGTTATTAAAGCAGATGAATTTTTCATGATCGATATAAGTTAGTACTTCAACTTTTTGCAAAAAAAGTCAGAAATATTGAAAAAAAATGCAAACTTTGATATTGAATGTCTCCATAACTATTGATATTATGGTCATGGTTGCTTGAACATTTTCTACTCATCATCAAGGCAGGAATTCACTTGTAAAGTTTTTGCTACCGGTTATGAAACACACTGTACAATTAACTAAATTTGGTACCCGAAAGCCGAAGGCCGTGCACAGACCGCTAGATAATAATACAGATGACACGCGCGCATTCGATGCGATGGTACAAGTCTATTTAAGGCTTAACTTCGAACAGCTGAATGGCGAGAGATCGCGGAGCGCTTCTGAGAATAATAGAGTAGGAGCCGGCGAACGCCAGACTTAGGTACATTATAGTATCAAACCCGAAATATTTGGATATTACGACATTAGAGTTCGGGGGATTTTGACTGCTAACTAGTAATACAGGTACAAAAAATATGTAAATAAAACTTTAAAATATAAGGCATCGGTTAATATTGCTAAATAGTTACCCGAATAAAATATATAAAATTCAGATTTCTTAGTATAACGTAAATAAAAAGATTGTTTACAGAGCTTCAAAGCGTCTGTACCAGGCGCGTGTAGTGGGATCATTGAAGCATGACTTTTTTGTAAACGTTTATTTTGGAAAAAAAATAGAAATCAAATATTTATGCTACAGATTTTTATGATATATTAAAATATGAATGATATGATAGCAATTGTGATAGAAATATTACGAAATATATTATGTTGTATTCCGATTTTTTTCCCAAATAATTGGTTACGTAAAAGTCATGCTGCGATGTTCCCACTGCACGCGCCTGCAATGCACCCATATTAAGCAAAGTCACACATGCTTAATAATATATTTAATATGGCTGTCCCGTTGAACATAATAAAAAATCAGGTTTGTTATTTTTCCGTTTTACTTAGTCATTTTTTTGTACCTATAATAAAATATCCATGCCTTCTTAGCTATTATAGTGCACATGTACATAAAATATTTCATGTTTGATACTATAACGTAAGTCTGGCAATTTTAACAGATGTCATTCAAAAAATATTGGGCGATAGAATATATTTTCAAATATCATCAATACAAACAGCCGGTATTGCAGTTTTCTATCCCGACAGATGACGCCTTACAATTAATGTGAGAAGACCGACAATTAGTCTTCTCATTCTATCATTAATATTCACAACCTACATGACGTCGTCAAGTTCATTTGATATTACGTTTAGATTATATTCGAGATTTGTAGATTGAATGTCCAGCCTTAATCTATTGCCTGCCCAACATAACTTGGCGTGCGGCAAGATTGGAACTAAAATCCGCCCCGCCCGCACCCGGCGGTAACCCTTCGCCCTGTAATTCAGTACAATTTTGTATTTGCTCGGGAGCTGTGACATCTTGATTACCAATATACACTGAATTATTATGTCCAAAATAACCAAAACAGTCCGGGGTGGTGCAAGAACAATTGTCAATGAAGTATTAAAGTTTTGCGAAACTGAAAAAGCAAATAATGGACCGATATTACCTTCTGACAGTTTGACAGATAGAGCGGCCGCCGCGGAGCGCGCTGTTACCCGACCAAATTTATATTGAAGGCTCTGACACTGGTCACCGGACATTCAGTACAGTATGTATTGTGTAATAAATTTACAACCTGGCAACTTCTGTTTCGCGACAGGGGCGCCCTCTCTCGCAAGCCAAGTTATAGTGGTGGCACTCTATAATGCATTACCATTCCCCGCACGGACGGCATAGGCGGGGCTTCGGGATTTCATCAGCGTCAGGCATTTCAAGGCCGCAAAGGAGTTTCTTCATGGCACACGGTACCTTTACATATCTGAGATATCTTCAGAGAATCTGATCCATCTTGGGCTAATCAACTATTTAAGACAGGTACCGTGCGGTACCAACTTCATATTCACTCGCCACACATTCGAGGGCACGTTCAGCTTTACCTATAACTAGCTGTTTGTACCCGGCGTTGCACGGGTTAAGGATTAAGTTGAAAATAAATTTGTGGGGGGAAACAAATGTTTGATTCGAACGGTATAGATTTGGATCGAAAATATATCAGGGGGAGGAGAAAAGGTAAAAGGGGAGGGAGGAAATATAGCCTATGTTGCCTGCCGAGTCCTAAAGAATAACTTTCCAAATTTTGAGTCCGATCGGGCAAACGGTACAGATTTGCATCGAAATAAGTCAGGGGGAGGGGAAGGGATATGAGAATAGGGGGGAAATGTTGCCTATGTTACCCGCCGGGTCCCAAAGCATAAGTATGCAAAATTTGAATCGAATCGGACAAACGGTGTGGATTTGTATAGAGAACAGACAGCCAGATAGACAGACATTGAGTTTTATAGGTACAGATAGACTAAGGGCCGGTTGTTTCAAGTTGGATTAAAGTAAGCGTTCTTTTAAAGCATAGATTTTTACGTTCTCCACCAATCAGACGATCCGTTTTCGTAAAAATCTATGCTTTAATCGACTGCTTACTTTGATCGAACTTGAAACAACCGGACCTAAGAGGTAGCGACTGCCAGACTTACGTGAGGTTTGGATATTACGCCATTTGAGTTCGGGGGGTTTTATCAGATAAGGGGCCATTCAAGTATTACTTAAGCAGAATTTTAGTAATTTTT
>JADDOH010019634.1:0-17661 GCA_016648135.1 Agrypnia vestita | reverse complement strand
ACTTCAGTAAAAATAGCTAATGAAATTGTGATTTAAAAATAGCCTTTAGAACCAATAACAATATAGGAACAAACCTCAAAAACTCTAAAAGTAAAACACCTAAATTAGAAAACAGTGGCATATACAAATTAACATGTAATCATAAAGATTGCAATGCCACATATATAGGACAAACGGGAAGGTCTTTTTTAACTAGATTCGCGGAACACATGCGCTGCTATAAAAATAAAAATTGAGAGTCAAAATTTGCGGCCCATTTATTAAATGAAAACCACGTCCCGCAAGGTGATAACGAACCAAAACTTTTACATATAGAAACAAAAGGTTTTAGGATGAATTTACTTGAGCAACTAGAAATAAATAAATATAAAAAGGATCCAAATATTAAACTTTTAAATAATCAACAAAAAATGATCTTCTCTCCACTTCTAAATATTTTAAAAAAACCAATAATCAAGAACATAAATTAAAATAATATTTATAAATAACACTTGCAGAAAACGGGGAATTTTGATAATTAAGCATAACGTCAACCGAGGCACCTTTAATGATAAGTGCCCGGGAAAAAACGTACATTACTACAGGGCTTCACCACAAATATCTAATTACTCTAAATGGGAAGGGGTAACTTAAAATTGTATAAATAAGTCGTTTGTACGTGGTATATCCACTGTTTGATAATGGCCTTACAAGCCGAAACAGCTGTAACACATAAAAATACTTAACCCGTAGAACTTAATAATAATATTTATTAAAATTTAATTTATTTTAAATTTCGCTAAAAATAGACCACGTTTCCCCCTCATTTTTCCCCACTCCGTCCCCTGATAAATTTTCTGTACAAATCTACACCTGACTTAAATTTTGCTTTCTTATTCTTTAGGTCCCGGCGGAATACATTGGTTACAATTTCCTCCTTGACATCCTATTAATCCCAGCCTAGTTTAAATAGAAACATTATTTTTATTAGAGACTTTGCAAAACAATGGAACTTGTGTGTCTTTCCATAAACTTATTTTTAACTAAATCCTTAACCCTATCAACGCCGGTTAAGAACAGCTAGTACTGAATAAATTACATTATTAATGATTCAGAAAAAGTTTGGTAATTTAGAACATTAAATAAACATGATAATTCACTACTTCACTGATGCACTTGGTATTTGCAAAATGATATATTAAAAGAAAAACAGGCAGATGTCCCTCTTGCAGGCACAGGACCATTAATAAAGCAACTTGACCTGGCCGAAGAGTTAATACCCGTCAGTGAAGTCCTCTCCGAGCCCACCGGGCCGTCGTGACTGGTGACACCGGTATTAGTCTGGGAGACGATAATTGGCCTCGTCAGCGCGACAGGGGATCTCCTGATGGATGATGGCGATCATTTGACGAGACTGGAAGCTGGACTTCGACAGGCGTGGTGGTAGAATTGTGTTCTGGCAGGGTGAATGAAGTAATTTTCTATTTATATATTTTCAGTATATTTTGAGTTTGTCCAAATTTTTCAAGATATATTATAGACGTCTCATAGAGACGAAATTATATTTATTTGGATCAACTCAAATAATTATGAATGTAAAAAATAACTTGTCTAAAGAGGAGTTTAAAAAATTAAAATGATATTTCAATTAAAATGTTCTAGTGTAATGCTAATAATTCGGAAGAATCCCATTACACATGTAAAGGATATTGCTTTGAAAAAATTTCAATCAAAAATAGATATCTCATTAGTCACTCTAAGGACCCCCTATTAGGGTCATTAATGACCTGTTGACGGTCTGTTTGTTAAAAAATAAAAATAAAAATTAGTGACATCTGTATTTGATTAAGGGAAATGAAAAAGCTTTGGATGCCGATCGGCGATGATAATTACAACATACGTATGAAACAGGTTGTAAAACATAAATATATACAACTTCCAAAAATTTGATAGATGTGGTATTCTATCATGGGTGTAAATGGTGAACGTTACATTGTGGAAAGTGATTACTTTAGCCAGCCGTACGATAGGTCGTAAGCTCTGTGAACACCCGTCCATACCTGCTTTCCCATAAAAATATAACTTCGTCTCTATGAGACATCTATAATATATTTTATTTATTTATATTTTTTTCTCTATTTATATTAAGTAGGTAAAACAAGAATTTATATTTCCTTACATAAACAGAAATACATATAATCCGCCGTATTCTGTTAATAACAAGATTGTTTTTTGATATTTGTTACCCCCCAACATTCGAAAATAGAGAAACGTCAAATGTAAATATTAGGTCCTTACATATGAAATTGACGTTTAGTATGGGAGGAACATAAAGTCGATTTTTTTTTATTATAATATATTTATTTAATCAAAGTATGTACCATTGCTATCTATGCACTTTTGCCATCTCATAGGTAGTTCATCGATCCCTTTACTAAAAAAACCATTCGGAAGGGAATCAATAAAATCTTTGAAGGCGGTTTGGACTGCCCCATCGGAGTTGAATTTTTTCCTTTGCAAGAAGTTATCCAAATTTCGAAAAAAATGGTAATCTGTTGGGGCAAGGTCCGGAGAGTACGGTGGATGTCTTAGACATTCCAATTGAAGCTCCTCTAATTTGGTAGCCGTCTGTTGTGCAGTGTGTGGTCTAGCGTTATCATGAAGCAGCAGTGGCCTAGAGCGATTAACCAGCCTCGGTTGTTTAGCAGCTAGCTTTTCCATCATGGTTTGCAGTTGCTGACAATAGACATCTGCCGTAATCGTCTGGCCAGATTTAAGAAAGCTGTAGTGAACGACACCAGCACTAGTCCACCAAACGCTCACAAGTAACTCGCGTTTGTTGATTTGCTTCACTCAATTCGTGAGGTACCCACCTTTCAAGCTTTTTCACCTTACCAATTTGCTTCAAGTGGATTAAAACAGTTTTATCACTAACACCGCAGCCTGCAGCTAACTCGGATGTGGTTTGCGATGGATCCGCTTCCACAATAGCCTTCAATTCTTCATTATCAACTTTGGTCTCCGGCCGTCCACGGGGCTTGTTCTGCAGGTCGAAATTTCCAGAACGAAAACGTTGGAACCAAAAACGCACTGTGTTTTCTTTTGCGGCACCGTCGCCATACACATCATTAATCCTTCGAGCCGTTTCTGCAGCACTGGTGCCACGGTGGAACTCGTACTCGTAAATAACGCGATATTTCAAGTTTTTCATTTTGTAAACTGAGTCTCGCAAAGAAAAAAACAATTGAGGAAAAAACAAATGAATTATAATTTTCAAAACACAAATACATGAGTAAATAGCTGTAAAAATTTGGATTTGGAATTCCTAACCAAAGAGAAGATATTTGAGATCAAATTTGCCAGTACGGTAAAACGTCAATTTCATATGTAAGGACCTAATATATGAAAATTGAAACGAGGAAGTTTTACTTGGAACGCGCGTTATTTTTAACATGACCCTGATAGATTGTTCTAGTGTATTTTTCTAAAATTTGGCAGTATACGTCCATCGAACAGACTATTGTTACTGATTATAAATTTTAAAATTTAATTGGTCTATGTACACGTTTTAATGTGAACATTTTATAATCGCGCTACTTCGGTTGCTGTTGGCGATTATCCGCGGTACTCCTAAAAATGGAATATTAATAAGAATTTTGACCTTTACTTTCGTAACGTTTATTTCCACCTGCTATCGTCAGCTCTGCATTCATTACCAGCCTCACGAAACCGGGCTGGCGGTTGACGCCGCTCGGTCCTCCGGGCGGCTGGTGCGGTTCATTTATTGACCACTTGAAAGGTTCAATCAATGACCACTTTAATGGTTTATTAGTGACCATTTGTACGGTTCATTTATTGACCGCATTAACGGTTTAATTATTGGCCAGATTAACAGTTCAATAATCATCACATTAGCGGTTCAGTTGGTGACTACTTCATATTAAACTCTTAAATGGTTCAATTATTGACCACTCTAAGCGTACAATTAGTGATTTAAACATTCAATATAAAAACTATAGTTAAAAATTAAATAATCAACTAGTTAAGTTTCCCAATTACAAATAATTCCAACTTCCTCTCGAACAAAGCTAGTGAGATTTAATTGACGAATTATACGAATAATATATAGTGGATAGTGGTCTAGCATCAGCCACTTTTAATTTGTTCCTACAACTCTTTTTTTAGATTCGTCAACGGAAAATATAGTTTAGATTATACATGACATGTGATATTTCGAGACAATACTATTTTAAATGTGTATAGTTTCGAATTTTAATAAATATTTGATTGCAATGTGTTTATTATTATTCTTGTATGTATTAGCAAAATAATACGTAAAGTTTGTCACGCAAAAACATTTAGTCACAGGTCACACACAAAATGAATTTTAAAGTCATTAATTAATCCTACTCGAAGAGAAAATCCTAGTATTTCTTTTATTTTGGAAAAAATATTAAAAGTAATCTGGAAAAATAATGTTTTATGTATTATTTTCAAAGCTCTCTTAAAGAAATTTTATTTTGTTTTAAGTTTCTGTGTCTATAATAATTGATGTTGTAATGTTGAGGTACCTCAATTTTTTTTGATGAATATATTTATCATATAATGTGGGGTACAAAAGCAATGGATATTGGAAGAAATGGATACATAAAATCTAGAATGCAGTACATTTTAAATTAGTAATCCTCGGTGATTGTATTCAATTTTTTTTTAATTTTTGTAAATTCATGTCCTTACTTTTATACCCCCACATATATTGTTTTATAAAATATCTCATCAAAAATACAAATTATGGAATACAATGGGGAAAATATAATGGTTTACTGCATACAATACTTGATTTCTTTCTGAGAATTGAATGCCATGTTTTGACATGTCATAGTCTAAGACCAGGGTTTCGATACGGATCCGATGAAGTCTACAACCAATGGCTCGCTTCATGAATTCTGCATCAGGGATGCTGCAGAATGGAATAGGTGACACCAGATAGTTTCGGCTGTGGTGTCATCAATATCAGCGACCACAACTGCTCTGCCATGAGCACGGCAGTGAAGAAGAAACATACATATACACACACAGACCCTTTTGATGTATTAGATAGTATGGTTAAATAAGAATTCATTATGGATGGAAGTAAATACATTATGCAAAACAATTTTTGAGAGTGGATAACTACAGGGATCTTCTGCCAGACAGGTGTTCCGCTTTCGGCAAACTGCCAGGTAACTATAAATTATTGATGGGTCATTCGCGTAAAATACACAGCATCACGTGCCGAGACGAAAGGACGGGACGCCACTGTTTCCTTTGTACCTCATACATACAAGAAGGGAGTTTTTTGTACACCTTAAAAAAATAAACTAAGCATAGCAACAGCAACAACAGCAACCTAGCAAACAAAAGCGTCTGACTAGTTTTTTGTCTACAGGATATATTATTTCTGATGATATTAAAATTAAAAAAATATAACAAGTATACAATATAACAAAAACCAAAACTTCTCCGTAGGCACTTTCAATAAATAATAATTTAATAATAAAAATTAAAACAATATTGTAAAGTGGGTGGTAGTTTGATTACGCTCTGGCATATCGTTGGAGAGCACACTTTTTCCGTTAACAATTCCTAGGCTAACGCGACTATTTTCAGCTGGCTACGTCATTTCCATCACGAGATATAAAGCTTTGAAATATATACAACCAGCTTCAAATTAAAGATTTATGTTACAAGGATTAAAATGATATTAAAAAAATCAGGAGTTTATAAATTATTTTGTTAAGATTCCAATCATTTTTTAAATACGGTAGGTATAACTTGCAGAAATTTTGAAATTAGAATTTAGGAGCACTTAAGATATTTAAATAGCAATAACTACTTTGAAATTTCCAATCACCTTTTGGAAACAAACCATTCTTTTGAAATTAGCTAAATATTTATCAAACGGATGGCCAATTGTGACAGTCAAAATATAAAGCCAAATAAAACATTCAAAGTTCGCCTTTGAAATGAAGAATGTTAAATCGCTAATGATCGTTCCTGTTATTCTCTTCTCGTGAATTTTACATACAAAAATAACAGATTAATTTTAGATAAATTAAAAATTTTAGATGTAAGAAAAAGTTATAATTGCGAATATTAATTAAATATTATAAATAACCGAATGATTTTTGCAAATACTTTTAAATTTGTCAATAAATTAAATTTATTTTTACGGTAGTTATTCAAAACCCTTACATTTAATTTTTTTTAATGTTCTTTCAAATTAAATTATTCTTATTATTCTAATGAAGGGGGCACCGGTCCCGAAACATTTAGATTTATCAATTAAATAGTAGTATAAACAAATATTTATCTTTTTTTTTTTTAAAAAGTTTTCATATTTTTTGCTACCTACGTATTTCTGAATAAGAAAAAAAAGTTCGAAAAAAGAGTTATTTGAATGTGTAGATGAATTTTTGATTTTTTCGACTTCTTTCTTCTATCTTCTTTCTTCGTTTTTTCAGCGTTTGGGAATGTGATATTAATATCTGCAAAAACGCATATCCTAAAACCAGTTAGAAAACGTAATATATTATATTTATTATACATATATATTTCTGTCTGTTTTCAACACGGTCCAACACCCATTATCCGATCTTAATAAAATTGAAAACATAATCTTCAGGATTCTACAAATAACACAGGCATTCTCCTCTTCCCTCCTATATAATCACAAATCACATTTTCAACGCAGATAATGTGTTTGAAGCTCTTCTTAACTCTTCTTTCGTATGGATCCCTGCACATCAGGGAATCCAGGGAAACGAATATGTGGATAAATTAGCCAAAGATGCCACAATCTTGGGTATCACCCACAGCGTTTCTTCTGCCCTATGAATGATAGACAGACTGAACAGTGTTAAAAAGCGTACCAAAGACATCTGGAAATCATTGTGGAATGATACAAATGATCACAAGGGAAAGCGTTTAAAAAGTATACAGACTGTATATAGTAATAAAAAGCTTTCCAAAAGAACTATCTCCGTAATCTCTAGAATGAGAATTGGCCGTTGTCTGGTAGCTGCTCATTTGTTCAAACTGAACATACTGGACAGTCCGATATGTGAGTGTAGTTCGGAGGAGGAGACTCTTGATTACATGTTTTTTGCCTGCCCATTGCAAAACTCTAATACCCTTTACAATGAGCTGATCGAGACTAAATTTCAACTCCCAACCAATATTTGCCATCTTCTTGCTATGAACTCACCTAATCTGATAGCGATAATATCAAAATTCTTGTTAATAAATGACATAAATATATAATTAATCATACCCTGTCTTAGCAGCACCTCATATAAAATGGCACAAATCGCTCTTTGAGGGCGGATTGGCTAATTTTAAGAATAAGAAGAAGAAGGCTCTTATTCATTCGATATGTATTATTGGTTCTCTTGACTTAAACGTGCGTCTTAATAAGTAATTTGTAATTTGGTCGATGCAGAAAATCTTTAGCGTATGTTGATATAGGGACATCTCAAATGCCTCCAGCTTTTACTGACAACCACTTTATAAATCCAGACCTCTACTTTGTAGAGCGGCACGAGTACCTATGACATATCATTTTATTGCCCTCGAGCGGGTGCTCAGGCTAATGTCTCAATTCTAGTAGAGATTCTCATTTTTTTCAAGTGCTTCTTGCCATATCAATCCCTACATTAATTTCAAAGTAAGAGCTTCAGCTAGCGGCTAAGCTACCTATTAATTACTTCCTTTTTGACATATTTGTATGTGAATACAAATATATATGCACTTTTTTTACGTTGTTTCTTTTTTTACATAGCTTCTAAAAAATGCTTCAAATTCTAAAAACTTCTAAGATGATGACAATGAAATTAAGTAATGTTACGTGTACGCGTTAGTGCAGTCCCTCTTACAGTATGGTATTATTGGGTGGGGAGGGGCTTATAAGTCCACCGTACAGCCATTAATCATAATACAAAGAATAATTATTAAAACGATTCTCAAAAAACTTTATGACTATCCTACTGTTTTTTATATTTCAAGAATTTAATGTACCATCACTTACAAAAATATACAAAGCCAACATCCTATGCCAAATTTATAAATATAATTTTTTTAAATAAATCTCACTCCTTAGACTGTATAAGTAGCAGACATAGAACAAAGGGACAAATAAAGATACCATCTTTAAGAACCACCATGGCACAACATCATTATACATACTTGGGAGTTAAATGGTACAATACATTGTTTTCGCAAAACAAATTTCACGAAAGTAACATTCCAAATGTGGAATATAATGTCTATAAAAATGTTATAACATAGAATCAATTTATTATAAAAAACATTATGTATCTATTGTATAAATAAATATAATAAATAAAATAAAAATAAAATGTGTATTGGAATAATCCTTTACGAACGAAGTAGAAATAAGAAGAGGCATGTGTCAGGGATATATTGTCTTACCTATGCTCTTTGACTTATATTCGGAAGAAATAGTCTTATATTCAGAAGAAAACTATTCAAGCACTTGTTCACTATGAGGAGCATGAAACAAAATAGACAAAATTGTTGCTTCAGTTCGCAAACAGTAGATTCGCCTCGTTAAATGACAGAAATGACAATAGTTGAATAAAAAGAGACCTGTATAAAAGTTTTTTACGGCGCTAACAATTTATCTCCTTTAAAGTTTTCCACTTTCGCTTCGGCTTCGGGCTTCGAGCAAAGTAGGTTTTAATATGAATATGTATAAATAAAACAAAAATTTTGAATCCAGAGAGCAAAATCATCACAATCAATAACAATAATGTTGAAATAGTAGATGTATACGTATATCTGAGACTCATGATAAAAATTAACAAAGAAAACCAAACAGCTGAATAACCAAGACGAATCGGAATGAGCTGGGCTACTTTTGGCAAACTCAAATATATTTTCGGCAACAGAGAGATCCCAATTAAGTTTAAAAAAAGCATTTTAATCGTATATATTTCCAGTGATGACGTACGGAGTGAGACGATGGCCCTTACAAAGAAAAGCGTAGAAAACCTCAAATGCTCGCAACGATAAATGGAGAGATCTATACTCGACGTAAGCCTAAGAGATGGATATAGAAATTATGAAATTAAGTGCAGAATTAGAGTAGTGAATATCATGGATCGTGTAGCGGAGCTAATGGCAATGGGCAGGGCATGTTGCAAGATGAACTCCCAGAGTTCTGAAGTGGAGAATTTGGAAGAATAAAAGGGGCATTGGAAGATAGGGTATGGAAGATGCCTATGTCCAGCAGTCGAGAGATGAAGGCTGAATAAGAAGAAAAAGAAGAAATTTTCCCACTGACTACACTCAAACCTCCTCACTCCTCCAACACTCAAACAACAAGATAAAGATTAATGTTATCTGGTAGGAAATCACAAATACATATATATATATTTCACTTGGGATTATACCGGTAATTATTTTACTATAGGTCCACAAGACAATTACTACGCAAAGCAGAGATACCTCGACGGCGGCGTTTTCACACGAGGTGACGTTTTATACACTAAACACAACTAGGATTTTTGCGGGTGGAAAATAAGCGACATACAATTACGGCCTGTACCTAACAAAAATAGAAGGTGAAATGTCTGAAAATGATTATCTGGAAGTAACCACAATTATTAAATTGAAAGGCTGAAGGCATTTGTGATGTGGCTATACCGATGTACGCTAAGAGTCTCTTGGGTTAACCACATGCGCATAACAGGAGAATACCCTTCATTAATGTACTGCTGAGGGATTGCAAATACCGCAGCCTCGAGTCGCGCAGACAGGCCTAGTCACATTGGGCCAAAATTTTAAGAAATATAATTGACGCTCCGAACTTGCTGAAGAATTATGCCCTGTTTGTACCAAATAATTATCTTGCGAAAACGCGCTATTTCATGTCCCTAAATGCAGAACGAATGTAATGAATAAGCACACCAGAACGCGTAGTGTGCTACTCTTAAATGAATTGAGGGATCATGTCCATGTATTTAATGACACAATTGAAAACATCAAACAGAAGATCGCCATCATATACTTGACCATAAGAATTATATGTAGGTAGAAACTGATTACTTTGGCTGTACAATTTCAGATCGTAGTCCAAAATGCCGGAGAACTCATATAATGATGATGATGATAAAAATATATTTTTTTTTTTTAATTTAGACAATTTTACTCAAGTATATTTAGATATTTGTATAAGATGAACATATTAATTAAAAATTGTAACAATAAAGATTTTACGTGCTACATCAAAACAGAACTGAACTGCTTTTTATACATAGAACTGACCCAAACTATCTATCCATTATTTATTCTAGCAAACCCCCGTTCAAAAATTGATTAATTTGCTAGAATAGATAATGGATAGTTAGTTTGCGTCCGTTCTGATGAAGATACGGTGATATCCAAACCAGTAGACGTAGAGTTACTAGTTTAGTGGTTAATATAAAGTTGTTGAATTAAAATTAACAGTTAGGTCCAACCAAAGTTAACGCTATAAACATCGAAAACGGCTTATGTTTAGAAATAGTAATAAAATCGACAACTTTTGTTGAATCAATTGATCAGTGCTTTTGATTGATAAATAAGTGAACATTCTCAATATTTGTTTACAGATTGCTATGCTACATGTCTTCTAAATCTTCATTACATTACAGCTAACTCAAATTACAAAATCATCGAGTCGTTTTCAGATCCGCGGACGAGAGAAATTCTCGGTGCTCGTGTTAGGTTTTCGAACGTTAGTACGTACTCGAATTTAACTGCATTCTATAATATAACGGATACTTGAGTCAAGAGTTATGGACTCCTCTCCCAGTCTCCGCTCGCTTATTCTTATTACCATGGGACGGGAGAGCGACCTACTTAGATGGAGTAGGTGCAGTCCCACCATGGCTATTGTGAACTCCGAGTGAGGCCGGATCTGAACTAAGCATTGTAAAATAACCACTAGGTAGGAATTTTTGGAGTTAAATGGAGATTTAATCTGTTTAATTCAATTTGATCAAAGTATATCATTCGATATGTAACAATGTCTATCACTAAAGCTATCAAGACGCCATTCTGCGTCAGATGGCGATGTTTTCGCAGCCTTAACTCGCGGTCGAAATATTTTTTCCTTATATGAAACAATCTCTATGTAACAATTTCCATTATTGACGCAACAAAAAATATATAAAATTCTCGATACATATTACAATACTCTGTACAGATGCCGGCAAACATGTTGAACATTTTTCGGCGTACTGGGGGAGAGTGCGCATGTACCATTCCACCAACGAGACCCAAAATTTGTCTTCTGCGCATTAACCCACTGCGCCGAAAAATGTCCAAGAAGTTTGCCGGCAACTGTACCAAAGTTCATTTTTCTCGAACACTTTCATATTTACCAAAAATATTGTCGTTAAGGAAATATTAAATTTTAAAAAAATCAAGAAACAATAATTCCCAATATATTTTATGTAAAAATTTTCAAATATAAAAAAACTTTATAGAAGAAAATTTGGTATGTATTTTGATTTATATACCGCTGGACATGAAAATTACTAAGAAATGTAAAACTTAAATTCAAACATGTAAAAGTACATAATTTTTGACGTGTTACAGATATTTGTTGTTTTTTTTTTTCCAATTCTTCCAAGTTTTAATGTTTAATGCGGCTACGACGCTTAATCTACTACCATCAGCGGTATTCACTTTGACACATTTACAAATCACCTTCTTCTACATAATAAACGTCATATGTGTTTTTAATACGTGATTTGGAAGGGAAAAAAATTCTAATAAAATCCCCTAGGTATTTTATTGCAATTTAGAGAACGGAAAATTAAGTAGACAAGGACACATTATCTACAGTGCCGCTTTATCCTAGAGAAAATAAAATAAGCTAAAATAATTTATACACTAAACATACAGTTTATTTATTTACAAATCATTTTTTATGAAATGAAACTATCTGAGTTGCAAAATGTGCGTAGGTTGATCCAGCTCATACCGAACCATATTTTTAATAGAAGACATTTTTATATGCATAAGTTAATTTTTTTCCAAAATTAACAAATCTTAACAATATTAATTTAAAATATTCATAGTATTATTTGTATAAATCTACTTATATTATATATATGTAACGTATACATAACACCCTGATGGAAAGGTATTTCCGAAATATGCATGTTTAATTAATCAAATAATATAAGTAGATTTATACAAATAATACAATCAATATTTTTTTAAATGTCAATCTACAATGTCGCTGAATCAATTGAAAAAATCTTAATTAATGTCATTGTCTGTATGCCTATACATACATTTCTATATGAGAAAGTACGGGTATTATCCGTGGCTTTACCCAACGGAGTTTCTCCAGGGTATGCTTGGCTACAATAGTCTAGAGACTAGAAGGAATGTGTATTTGATTACACATTTTTATGGATTGTTGCGCAGTACGATCGATAATCCAGTAATTATGCGGAACATTGGTTTGTATTTTCCTAATAATTACCTCAGACAGCTTCAGCATACAATGTTTCACATTCCAATATATAGGACCAACCTGCCAATGGTTATGCCTGTTGGAAGAGCTACTGCTTTGCTGAACAATCACTCTGTATATTGATCTGTTCTATGTCTCCGAGAGGGTTTTCGAAGCAGAATTCACCTGCATCTTATAATTGTATATATATAATTAATAAAAATAAAAATAGTTTTCACCACTTTTGTTTTGAAAAATATCAACATTTTTCAATGCAAAAGTGGTGAAAACTAGGTTTATTTTTATTAATTATATTAATAATGTCACCACAAAATTATTTTGCTGATTTTGAAGAAAAAGATTATATATATTTCTAACTTATTTATAACATTTAATATATAAAAAATAAATAAATTGAATTTGAAATGCGATATCGCCTTCATGCTCGGTAAAATTACATTTTTACACATTATTTTTATTATTATATATATTACAATATTATTTTTATAACTATAGCTTTCATCATCAATTGGCCAATAACCAAAATTTTAGAAAAGTGACATTGCAACCAATTTCTCTCGAAATTGTTTGTAATAAAGTAGGTATAATATTATCCAATTTTTTTACATGTAATAAACGAGTGTAAATCGAAAGACATATTATACATAAATTATATATCATAAACAATAATGATTTATATTATGGGAGTGAAAGTCGATACAAACATTAAACATGATATCCGATCATGTTAAGTAACAATTGCTTACATTCCTTATAAAAGGGTGATTTATTTTAAAATTGTTACGTTTTTACGGCCGTTCAGAATCTTCCAGCATGAGTTTTCTGGGATATTCTGTCGTGTTTCTACGACCTTTCTGACCAACGTTTTAGATCCCATTGCAGGGGTCGGATACCGCCTAAGTCGTATTTGTAATATTAGGTTTTGAAGTAAATTCGCACTTCAACCGAACGAAATAATCTCCTATCAGGAATCATCCTATCAAACTATTCGCACTTCGTTCCCTGCCCATCGCAGCCTCCCTATTTTGATAAATTATAGTATGTTGTATACAAAATGTGAATGAATAAATAATATTTAATTTCTTCTTTTTCCTCTACCATATTAACAGCGGCCCCCGTAGTCTAGTGTGCGTTAAATAGGCTTCTAATATCGAGGATTCTGAGTAGGTACGACTCCCCGTTAGGTCACAATAAACTAATGTGATTTAAGTACTGGAGTGTTTTTGTGACGTGTTTCTCGCTACAGTAATTGAGCCCCACGGCCTGCTGTAGCTTATCAAAAAATATATTGCCACTATGCTGCCGAGATATACAGCCTCTTCAATCAGATGAGACACGGACCGTAACGCGCTTCGTAAGTCTGGTCACCTCACAGCTGATTCCAGAGTACATAATTCCAACCAGATGCAAGGCCTTCATCAACCGCTGTTGCACCATGTCTTCTTCGGCTAAGTTTGATCCATAACCTTTTTTCTGAGCTGTCCCACATTGATGCTTTTTTTTTGTTTACTACCAGAGACAGAACTTGCTCCAGCTGAATTTGTTGCTGGATTGACAGATTTGTTGCCTTGCCGCTCGACTGATGCATGACAGAACATTACTCTCCAGCAACACATTTCGAAGGCGTCTATTTTACGCTTGTACGAAAGACAAGAGTCTCAACATGGTTGGAGTTGCTTATTTAATAACACTGTCATTGCACATCCGAGTAAGTTGGTTGTCAACAAACTAAGATAGTTGGGTGTGTTTGGAAATTTCTTCCCACTGTCACTAGCGGTTGTGATCAGCGCGCGAACATGAATTACCTACCATCCTCTGATATTTAGAAAGTTTGTGATGCAATTGCAAAATCAGATTTCATGTTGTCCGTTTGTTGTTTGAAATGCTTCCAAATTTTAAGAAAACGTGACACGTAGAAATTCGTTGGGGTATTATATTTATGCTAGTATTTTTCCCTTCTACGACTTGTTGATCAGGCGAGTTGCTGAAGATGGAATGAGAAAAGAAATAAAATAATCGGTAGAATTTAATCAAAAACAATACGTTGTCTCCTGACGGGAGGAACCATGTTGATTATCCAATCCCACCTTTTCCACTTTATGCATTATCATAATTTAAATCATAATTTAAACTTTTATAACATATTCTTTATCATTTTTTTTACTTAGTTTTTTTTTACCAGCATCGAGGAAACTTCACTGGTCATGCTAAATGAATATTTTTTCGATATTACATAATTTTTTTATTACATTGTACTGTATGTTTCCCAAAATATTTTTTTTTTAAAAAGTGGCTGTAAAAAAGCTTTTTCTAATATTTTTATATGTAGATATGTTCTCAGAACACAGTTACTAGATTTTTCCCAAGAGGGATGATTAATTTATTAAAATTAATTATGCATACATGAAATTATTACGAATTATTTTAACATATACCTACTAGAATACGCCTGAAAATCAAGAAGATTATTTTGGAATGTTTAAATCTTTTCATACACCAATATATATTTTAAAAATATTTTTTATGTAGGTGTGTTCTAAGAACACAGTTACTGTATTTTGTCCCCGGATATTAAATATTAAAGGATAGTATACATTAAAAAGTATTTTTCTTATTCTTATTAAAACATATAGAGGATTCATTACCAGCTGCGAAAATATATGTATACTAACTAGTTCATGAGAAAAAAATACAATCTCTAGCATAGTCCATTCATATAAACGAAAGATCTCAGATTTTAACATACAGGAAACATACACAAATTTGATAAAGTGCGGATGGAATTGGTGAACGTTGAATTATGAAAGCTCATACAGGTTGTCCTGTATGAGCTTTCAGCCCTGGCCCATTTTATAAAAACGACTTCCACACACGTATCTCATATTCAGAACTTGGTCTCGGTGTGAGACAAGTTATCTTTATTAATATTACATATATCGTAAAATACCGCCACTCAATAATTGAAATTGATTGGATCAGCCGTCAGAGCGTTGCATGTAATCTCCAAGGAATTATTTTAAGGAAGTGGAGGCGAATATGATGGATCGTATGCAAAGTTCTTGAGATACTGCGCACTTGACTTCAGGATGCAATGATCGCAGTTCAACAAGTTGCAGTTCAACAAGTATTGCGGTCTTAGCATAAGTTGCCAATTAAAATTAATATCTACATTGTACCCCACGAACGTGTGCTCTAAAGTTTTCCACTTGCAATTGATTATATAATATTTGAAATCATACTTTTAATAATATATTTGGCTCGAAAGCAAGCATCCTGAGTGTAGTTACTGTCCTGATTTAAAAAATTGATTTCCGCGCAAGTAATAAAAAAAATATTGCACTCTACAGTTTTGAAATGAAGACAAGAACTTCTTAAAGTTTGATTTTCGGTTGCCCGAGTGCCTTTATTAAAAAAAAATTATTTAATCGAGTCGTCCAAATTGTTCTTTGGGTTAGGTTAGGTTTGGTAAGATGAAACTAGGTAGTAATATATTCGATAATTCGATATAATTTTAAAAAAATATTTTCTGTTAATTTTTATAAAATGTATCTTAAGCAAAATCAGTTTTTTCTTATATAGAGTTCGCGCTTTGTCCTTAGATAAAATGATTTAAATGTCTGAATGTACAAGGAGAGATTCATTGCTTGTAGTATAGTATTTTTTAAATATTTGCTTAGCAATCAATTAAATATATTTTTAATCAAAGCACACAACTATACCGAGGATATTTGCTACAGAAAAGATCGGCAGTGACCTTGTAATCTGCTTTTATGTCATATTTTTGTGCAGGGAGGGGGGAACTGCTATTGACGAAATGGTAGGGAAGTTTTCTAGAAGCGACCGAGGAGGTACTGGAAGGTATCCCATAATCATATTAATCAAAATTAAAACTCTGTAAGTGACGAATTGATGATAAATATATGAAATGTCAATTTAAAAAAACGGCACGCTTATATTTAAAGTAAAAAATAAATTGTCGGACAAAAAATGTTTGCTTCACTCTTCAAAAATTCTGTTGTTGATGAAGGGAAAGCACACATGCTTTTATTTGGAGTGTGAAGCAATTTTTTTTTACTTTTTAGTACATTTATATAAAAACATCGTTTTTAAAAATATTTTTTTTCATATAATATAATTTTCTACTTTTTATTCTAAAAATAAAATCACTTCGGTAGGAAACCAGCGCCATCGTTTGGTGAGCTCATTAACTTATTTCCCATGTGAATTTTGGTATTAATTTTACCCAGCGTACAAAATCACATCGGTAAGAAACTAACGCCATATTTTGACGAACTAATTTCCCGTTTAAATCATTGATTAATTCATTATTATGGATTAATTGATTAATCAGTGATTCGTGTATTGCCATTGAGAATGCGTCTGTGTGCAAAATTTCAGCTCTATTGGACATTGGGAAGCTGGTTATCCATTATAACATTCCGTCTAGACAACAGACAAACAGGCGAAACTAATATAAGCGTGCTAAAAGAATTAACAACCCAATTCGTAAGAACTTCACTAAGTGCGGAGCTCAGCCACCTTACTCCTAAACACGAGGTCCATTGGTTTTGATTCGGCCCACGTGCGCTTAATTGATTTTACCTTATTTTACTGCGTATAACACACGTGATAAAGAAAATCAACAAGAAAAAAAATTCCTCGATAAAAATACGACAAAATTAATTGGGCCTCTAAGTGCGGGGGACCATTTTGATAACTTTATTTTCTTCCGTCCTAATCTTAATTACTCGGAATAAATTGAAAGCGATTAAAGTAATTAAATTAACATAAAAAACGACGTTTCATTAACCTGTCACTTCGCTCCGTACGGCATTTGCTACCAAGTAATGCCTTTTTTTATTGAATGTTACGAAGGTCGACGGTATTAATAAATGTTTAAAAATATGACATTACTTTTATTATAATATCAAAAAACATAATGCACTTTTAATATATTATGGAATATGTTTTTACAGAGGCTTTCTAAATAATTTAACGAGAAACTGCGTAAAAGGCGCGATAAGAAAGTGCGTAACATTTTAAATAAAAAATAAAAATTAAGTGCGTGTACTTATGTACGCATGTTAAAAGTTGTACCTTTTTAGAATAAAGGTATATAACACAAACTAGAATTGCCACCAATGTCAGTC
>JADDOH010019633.1:0-19919 GCA_016648135.1 Agrypnia vestita | reverse complement strand
GGGCGCGCCGCATATTTTACAATATACGCATATACGAGTACATAGTATTTTTTACTGATGTGATGTTTTACTTATCTATTGTATGATTGTCTAGTAAATAAAATATTATTGCATATTAATGGACTTATTCAATTGACAATTGCAAAAATAATCTAAATCTAAATCGTAATAAAAGATGAAGTAAAAAAATATTGGCGATTAAGATATCTTTTGTGAAAGAATGTTCTTAGGTTTTCACGGCCACTCAGAATCTTCAAGTTTGTGTTTACTGGGGTATTATGCCATGTTGTTACGACCTTTCGGGCCGACGTTTCGGATCCCACATCTCAGCCCATGTATGATCCTGGACCCTGCAATGGGATCCGAAACGTCGGCCCGAAAGGTCGTAACAACACGGCATAATACCCCAGTAAACACAAACTTGAAGATTTTTTGTGAATTTTAGAAAATAAAAGCTAACTTGATCGCTATTACATTAATACTAGAACAGAAGATATATTAAAAACTAAAAGTTGCGTTACTTACATGAAGAAGGCAATTCATAAATTTTATATCAGATGGAATTCTCAAGCTGAAAAAACTCTTCACGTAAAGTGTAGTGTCAATATTGTATTATAATCTCTTTGGTATATAATCAAGTTATAAAATTTATATAACCAAAACACAAGATACACATAGAATCAATATATGGCGCTGTCAATATTCCCAGAATAGTTTAATATGCAAAATTCCTTTTAAAATTCACAAGTATGCTCGCTCAAAGGTTAATTAATAACATGATCTAAATTGCCAGGTTTTTTAATAATTACTATTTATTTTACGTTCTTAATTATATTATTCCGATTTTTTTAATCTTTTCATTGTGTTACTAATACTAGGGATGTACATGCAAAAGCAGATGGTGGAATGAATTCAATGGCAACACCGTAATTCTTCCCCTAGAAATGTTTTCTGAAGACGTTTTTCCTGTGCGAACGAAGCGATTTTTGAAAGGGTTTATACTCATAATATATTCCGTATAGACCTTCATTATGCTGAAAATCAAATAAGGAACATAGAAAATGGTTCGATACCTGGGACAAAGATTCGAAATTCATTATTTTAAAGGAAGGTTTATGTCGGTTTCTGTATATGTTTCTGTTATGTAAATCCTACCTATTGCAGTGGAACTAATACTCCGACTTGTAGAAAATGCGATGAACTTTGAACAAATGTATCTATATGGGATATGCTTTTTGTTGATACGAATCGCAACCGATAACTCGCGCAGTTCTTTTGAGACTTCGGTTAAAATATTAAGAATAATTAACTTGGTAAAAATATTTTAACAGAACTCGTTAACTAGATGCCAGATGCAGCATTTCTGTTATATATAATCAAGATCCGCAAAAACCCAATCTTGTATCGAAAAATCATAAATTGTAAAACCATCTAAATCGATTCATATATCCTCTCAAAAGTAAAAGAAAATTTTGCACCAATTAAATTTTTCATTATAAAAGCAAAGGGCATTAAGATGTTGTTGTTTCGATGATTCACAAAATATTCAGAAAAACGTTTTTATTTCAATTTTAGTTTTCTCTATCTGGTTTTTATGTAACTACGTTCAGCTCATCTCACGATAAAAATATTCAAATGCAAAAACAATGTTAATATAATACATAATTATTGTTAGAAAATTTTCCAACTTTTAATAATGAGAAAATGCGGGTAATTTTTTAAAATATTACTTTCTTGATTAGAATAGCGGAAATCTTTCAAATCTTCAAGTTTTCTTCTTACTTTTGACTTTGACGTATATTCTTAATCATTCGCTTGATTTCACGGGGGCCTTCTACTGATGGCATTTCTTGAATGAAATTAAAACAAGAAAATTTTGTTTACAACTTTGTTCGGAATATTTTTTTAATTAAAATTTTTCGCCCTTTTGAACGGCCCACAACAAAAAAAAACATTAAATTCTTGGTTTATACTAAATAAACTATTGAAATGGAAATTGTTTTAGAAATATAATCGTTTGACCTCACATAAGACGCATATTCTTTTAAAAAACTAATCAACAAACATCAAACGAATTCCCAAGTGAAACATATCAACATTGACACATTGTATTATTTTTCTGTGATATTTCAATCCCTGAATGTGACATTTTATTTTATACGTAAATAAGGAGAACCAAAATAGAAAAATTCATATTGATATTACATTTACATAATACTTAACGATATAATATTACCTATTATATATAAACCAGTATACTTTATAATATATGAATAGCTGCGCATTATTAACAATAATAAGCAGGACCTAAAGAGAATTGTTTCTGCATCATTAATACATCAACAGTGTGGTGCCATCTACAGAAATAACGATGAAACATAAATTATCATTTTTACTGTTTCCGAAGTAAATACATAGATCTCAAAAATCACGTGCATAGAAAAAGCAATAAAACACTTGTTTGTGGTTCTATTCACAGATCAGCAAAATATAAACCCGGCAGGTTTCCATGCGTTTGACTTCTTTAAAAATTAACACAAGCTTGAAATTTTGAAAAAATTACGAAAGGGTCAAATTAAATACTATTAAAAAGTATAATATCTTTTTGAATACGTCGCGTTTTACTACAAAAAGACGGTTCGGAAAGAACGTCCGGTAAAACCGGTAAAAAACAATCTATCGATGTAGAATGTCTTGTACGATTAGACTCTTGTCTCAATTCTGCCTGAAATATAAAAATTTCTGTTAAATAAACACATTCGTTATGCTCTTAAATACTTTCCATACTTACAATAGCAGAAAATCAAAAGAAGAACAAATAACAACATCAACAAAAAATCTAAAAGTTACAAAAAAATCATGTTTATAGTTACAAAGAAATATGCAATTATGAGAAACAATTTGCGTAATTTTCAAATTCAATAAACTCGACCGACCGACACAAAATTAGAACTACAATGGTTCATTAAAACAAAATATTTAATTGACATGAAACTCTATTTAAACTTGACACACTGAAAAAATTCATAATTTTAAGTAATTATAAATTGTACCCTGCGCCGCATATACAAAGGTTTTCCCAAAACACACTACACTTAATTTAAATCTCGATTTGATTGAAATTATTATACTTTTTGTAACAAATCCGTAGTTTCAGCTGTGAATCACGAGACCGCCCGAGCGGTCGAAGTACTAACTATACGTTTTAAGATAATTTAATAAATAAAATGTCGATTCTTATAAACGCTCATAACCCTTCTTTCATTGTCGGTAGCTTAACATTTGTTAAAATTTAAGAGCTCTTTGATTGGCTGAATTCACCGATACCAATTGTACGATGTTGAGCAGAATCGCTTTCACCAAACATGGGTCGGAGACAGCGAAAAGAAAGATTTCATTCCTTAATCTCCGCCAATAAAGCGCACGGACTTAACACTCGAAATATACACACTAAAAAAACTAGCTACTTACACAGCTGAAATTAAACTACGGAGTCCGTCCTGGTTCTTGAGTTGCAGAGCTCCGCTTGTTGTAAATTGAGCGAATTCGGAAACAGAGACACAAGTCCATTTCCAAAAGGCTTAGACTTTCAACACATCGGATACGTCGTATTTTTAGGAACCGCACGAAAAACGTCAATTTTCCAACAGAAGAAATTACTGTATATAGTTTTCTGGGATATTCTACCTGGGACCTCTCTGGCCGACGTTTCGGATCACATTTCAGGGTCCATCATCAGGGCTGATGTGATGAGTGTGTGTTGAAGTGTAGGTTAAGTATTTCTTTGCAATACAATTAAATCGACGACTCCGCACAGTCCGACATCCGACAGTAGAAAAAACAGTGACATAACCCTACATAAATTCTTGACAACACCTGTCCCTGACACGGAAGCACAACACTCTACATCAAGACATACCTTGCTTTCAACTCGGTACTACAATCCAGTAATTAACCTAACACAAACTTGGACACACCCTGACTTCGGTACGGTATTGCAAGGCAATACTCGACCTACACTTCAACACACACTCATCACATCGGCCCTGATGATGGACCCTGCAATGGGATCCAAAATATCCCATAAAACTATATATAGAAGATTCTTAACGGTCGTGAAAACCTGAAAACATTTTTAGAAGAAAAGACAACGGAACTCCGAATTCTAATTATCAACTGGTTCGGATTTCTTAAGTTAAATAAAATCCTGGCCAGCAATTGGAGCGAAATACCTCGAACGTCAATTCCGACCAATGACACTTAATTATTTCGATCGGCGGTCAGCGATCACGAGACACCAAGCCTACCCATATACTACATATCACCCAACCTACAAGGAGTGGAAGGGAAATTTCTACTAAATAACTTGACTCTGGAAATTTTGACAAATCACGTGCCTCATATTGTTGGCCTCAATGCCTTTTTATTTTTATTATGAGCTGTTTCATGATTTATTTATTTAACTTATTCCCAGTGATTCATATTGATGTTCATGTTTTTTTATTATTTGGATTAGTTACCAAGTCTCATTACTAAGTTTATTTTTAAGTTTTGTTGTTTTCATATTATATTAATATCTTGTATACATATATATTTTATCCTACGTAAATTATACCTATAACTAAATATGCAATGTACTTATGCAAGAAAATGGAAAAGAAACGTGCCGACAAGCTGTACAAGGCTTGGCACGATCTATAACAATAGAAAATATTGTCACATGTCGTGGCTGCAGGAGGAATTAATGTAAACGCTGGGATTTAATACAGGATTTATTGATTACTGAATAATTAATTAAACTAACGTACAAGGTCACTTATCTCTATTAAATGTAACGCTATTCCTTAAATTAAACTGTTTCGCAAATTTATCACTCGTAAATATACGCTTTATATAATAAATATACACTTAATATACGCTTTAACTTTATTCACTGTTCACTAGAATATTCGATCAATTTCCGCACTAATTAATTTCGCTTTGGTTTTATTTCGCTACGTAAGAACTTTCCGGAATCTTCGCTGTCGAATTACGCTCGCTTGGCACCACTGGTGACTGGCCGCTACCGGCCTGACCCGCCGCACGCGGCTACCTTCGCTTTGTTATGCTTCCGAACGCATCAACCGCGTTCGGAAAAATAACCCCAAAACTTGTCCCGCGTGTCGTATTTATAGTGGCTAATGCTGTTATCGAAATTCCGAGACGCTTCCTGCGTTTTCGAGAAGTTCCTTGCGTCTTCCAGACTTTACTAGCAAGTACTCGTAATTTCCAGATTTTGCTGGAATGTTGCAGACGTCACTCGAAAGTTGGAGGTGATCCAGATCCTTCGGTAGTATTGTGCCAACTTCAAACAACTGTCACTTTGACAGAAGTGCGCGACTCCTTTTAGCCTCGTTACAATATGTATAAATTTAATAAAAAATATAAAAAACGTATAAAATGACAACATTACAATATTGTTGTACAATATTGGCCGAGATATCAATCTTATTATTTATAGAAAATGTCCAAATTATCAGTTGAGTCTACTAAAATATTTGTTAGTATCCGTTATACCATGTGTGTTTGTGGCCATCTGAATTAATAGTGATACATCTTTGGTATGCCGGACAAGAATGTCCTCCCAGCCGTGTGGGTAGTTATTCATTATACCACAACAGTAATTAACTAGTGCCAAGATACCGCCGCTCTCCAAGAGAAAGACCATCAATTAGACCATTAACAATCAGAAATTCTAGCGCATTGAGAATTTAGCCCTTTCTCCCGTCTCAGATTTGGTTCAACACAAAGGTAACGCATATATTTTTCTGGGGTTAAAAAATATTCATTAATTCGGTTAATTGTAACATTTATATTATTAATTTCCCGGTATGAAACCGAAACACGACTTAACTCCTGATAGAAAATGTTTCTTATGTTTTTACGGTCGTTCAAATCTTCTGGTAAGAGTTTTTGTGATATAATTATCATGTGGTGAATATCTATCGTACATAGAGATGATAATCTTAAATTAAAAACGGTATTTCATGGTATCCGACGTTTCAAAACCAGTCAAGTCGCATATTAAACAAAAGAAGTATATAAATCTTATTTGACAATAATAACGCTGATCGTTCTGTAGGCAAGTTAGTGCATGCTTGTATTTGACAAGATTAACACCCATGTGATAAATATTGGTGAAAGGTTAATAGTACTATGGTTGTGGTGTATAGTGTTGTGAACATAGTAATGTAGTATTGGCCCTGACGAGGCGAAGAGACGGGTACGTTTCGAAACCGGTAGACCTAAAATCTGGTAGTGGTTTAGACTAATTTAGCAAACATTCTGTAATAATAACGCTTTTCACTTTAATTTGGCCTAATTATTCTGAACTAAGCAATATTGCTATTTCTGTATCTTGATGGTAATGGTATTAACTGTCAAGATACATTATATAACATTGTAATGCCGCCAATTTTGACGTTTTACGTTTGACAGGTTTTAAATTAATGAATTCAATCAATTAGAAAGCTCATTATTCATTATTAATTGAGAATGACTTGACGTTTGTTAAAGTTTTAAAGCTTTATGATTATTTGAAGTCATAAATTTCAAACCCGTCAAACTTAAAACGTCTAAATCGGAGGCATTACAATGTTATACGTAACTGTCAAGATAGAAATAGCAATATTGCTTAGTTCATAATACAGCCGACTATTTTTTATTTATAATAATTATATCGTTTTCGATGCTGGCACATCATCTTCAGTAATACTACTTGTACTAAACTCAAGACTAAAAGACTGAGTTCTATTTAGGGTTGAGGAGTGAGGGGAGATTAGATTTGGCTGAGTGTAGGGGCGTGGTCACTAAGCGTTGAAGAGGAGACGTCATATAAGGTGTTATATTACGTAAATATTTATAATATTTTTGTGACAATTAGGCCCGGTTGTTTCAAGTTGGTTTAAAATGAAAGTTCGTTTAAAGTTTAAGGCATAAATTTTTACGAAAACGGATCGTTTGATTGGTGGAGAACGCAAAAATCTATGCTTTAAACGAACTTTTACTTCAATCCAACTCGAAAAAACCGGCCCTTTTAAAAATGTGCATTAATTTTACATCAATGTTGAAATGATGTCTTTAGTTCTTGCATGATCCACCATTTCTGAGACGATACTTAAGTTTTTGATTCCTCTTAAGTGTTCTTCCATCCCTGTCTCTATTTTTCTTCCAGTCTGTATAATGTTTGACAATCTTTACAGTCTCGTTTTTAATTTTTAAATAAATTGTGAAGATAATCAAGCGGCAGGCACACACAAAAATATGTTGCGACAATAATATAACTGCCATATTTTATAATGTTTAGTTTTTAGTTAACCCTGGAGAAGGAACGATGACTCCAAAACCGGTTTGTGTTGCCAAATATATAGTGGTTTAAAACAAGGGAATTGGTGTGCAATTTAATTTGACACCAACTACAATTGAACACATAATATTGTTATTTAACCCAAAATATTACAGTGTATTAAATTTGACCGTACCGAGCGTACGCCCCTGGTGTAGTCATACCTATTTTCAGAAGTCTGAATCACCAGAATTAATTATATTTGGGTTGCCGGTACTTTATTACAGAGCAAGTATTTGTAAAGTAAAGTTTTATTAGGCGTCAAATTTCCAAGCATTGCTCGCAAATTTCAAAAACTTTTTACGAGTTCGTTTTTTTTCCAATTACAATTTTAAAATTAGTCTCTTCCGGAACTGCTTTAGGGTAAATTTTTGCTAGTCGTAATATATAAACGATTATAGCTAGACCGTATACAAAATAATGTGCGCAAAAATATATGTGTTGTTACGATACATAAAATGAACACAAAAGAAGTTTTTCTAGTAAGTAAGTAACCTTTTTTAAACTAAAAAATATGTATTTGTTTAGAATATCATATCGAGGCTTGTAATATGGTCTTGCCTGGCAACTTCCCTCCGCTTTCTTCTTACCGGACAAAGCTAGGGAATGGTCTTTTAATTGTGGTCGACCTATACGCCTATATGTAATCATGCTTATGTTTTTTACATGTTTTATTTAACTTATAAACAAGAAATAAATATTCTATTGTATTATATGTATTCTTTTGTATTAATAAATAAAACATCTATATGTATACAAGGTTTCTCGTAGCTTGTAGAAAAAACTTTGGATGAGTCTTCCTCGTTCAATTTTTAATATAAAATATTCTTTACACTTTGGGGGAAATATTAACGGTTAAAGAGATAAGCGAAAAGAAATTTTGTATTTTTTGTCAATATTGTTGACCCACGTTCCGTATAACGTTGGAGTTTCACGAAAGTAACTTATATGAACATTAAAAATTCATTCGTTTTAATACAGGTCAAATAAAAAATTTAAAACTGTATTTTTTTGCAGAGTTTTGATCGTATTCAATCAATTTTTCGGACGATCTTCTTCTTCTTGTTCTTCTTCGGGTATCCGTACAACTCTTCCAGAGCTCTAGCTTCCTGGATGATTTCTTTCCAATTCTTCTGATCCATTTCCTTCTGCTCCTATCCCCCATCCCCGCTAGCTTCTCCAGATCATCTCGCAGTCATCTGCAGAATCATACTACAGAATATTCCAGGTAAATCAAGAGACTGATAGGCTACTCTTAATCCCGTTAATCCGACGAAATTGTCAAACTCTGCTCATAACGATGCAGCATTCGTCCAACAGATGATACAAAATGGCCAATAATGATACCCATGACTGACTGACGGCATAACCTCTGAACTTTGAAAACATCAAGTAGTTACGAAAACACAACAATTGTTTTGTCATAAATTTTTGCCAATTTTATAAATAATATAACCATCTGTTTGTACCGTTCGGTTAAGGATTAAGTTGAAAATAAATTTATGGAGGGAAACAAAGGTTCAATTCAAACGGTATAGATTTGCAACGAAAACATATCAGGGGGAGGGGAAAGGGTAAAAGAAGAAGGAAAATATGTCACCTACGTTACTCGCCGGATCCTAAAGAATAAGTTTGCAAATTTTGAGTCTGATCGGTCAAACGGTATAGATTTACATCAAAAATATGTCAGGAGGAAAGGAAGGGGGAAAATATCCTAAATCATAAGTATGCAAAATTTGAATAGAATCAGACAAACGGTGTAGATTTGTATAGATAACAGACAGACAGACAGACATTGAGTTTTAAAGGTATGATATTTTGTTAATTAAAAAATTTTAAACTTTCGTTTCTTTAAAAAAAAAACCCATCATAAGTTTGAAAACATAATTTTTATTTTATTTTATGATTGTAGTTTCGAGTTTAATTTATTTTTCATTGTAGAAATTTTGCATTACAAAGTTATTGTCTAGGTTATTACTATTCTTAAGCCTTTGATCGCAACCAACTTCACAGTCTGAATTACAGACTTGCAAAGGAAATTAGAATGTTCACAATACATTTTTAACACTATGCGAGTGAAAATATTTAAAAACGTAAATTTCATCGCTCAGGTAAATTGAATTAAAAAATGAGGAAAAAGGTAGCGTAATTTCGACAGCAAAAAACTTTACTCAAATTAAAAATATATTTTTTTAGTACCGACGCCTTTTTCGTGAGTTAATTTTACAAACCTTTTTTTACATATCCAACTACGCGGCCAGAGAGCGAGAATATTTTTTTTCAAACGAATTTTTAGAATTTTTCCTGTTCGTAGGTAAAAAATTAGGGTCCGTAATGAGGAATAATTTTCCCTGGTGGACACCGCAAAGGTCAGGATTTCCTGCTTGGGTTGGTAGCATTTAAAAGATGCTGTTTAACTGAATGACTAGAAGCTTTCACTAATAATATTTCACACACTTATTATAACACTGTTTCTATTACTTCGATCACTTTCTAGCAAATTCCCTTCAATATTCGCATGTAAAACTTCTCGCCCGCCGGTGGGGACTTCATTTATTTACTATCGCTGGTATCTCTAACGCTGGTAACTCGCTTTGTTGCTTATATCACTCTGGTGACATCGCCTTCTAGAACCTTCGAGACTCCACGACAACCGCCCAGTCGCCTTGAGACCTGTTGAGCGTTCTAGATGATTCCAGAGTGTTCCAGTTCAGACCAGTGCCAGTGTTCCGGTTCAGTATAACCGAGTGACAAACTCTTGCGTCTCGTTACAATATGTTATCGTCTGCGGAAAGTCATATGCGCCGCGTTACACAGAGGGTGCCTCAAATTTTAAAATACACTCTTGATATCCGAATTATAATAATTTCGTCCGTCTGTCGTAAAAAAAAGTTAAAAAAAAAATCTTTTTTCTCTCCTTTTTTTCTTTTTTCTCTCTTTTTTTATATAAATAAATAAATAAACTTTTTACTTGGGAACCGACAATTCCTTAGGAAGCGCCCTTGAGGTGAGTATTCGCGAAAACGGCGCTATATAAATTATCCAAATATTATTATTATTATAATCACCTACCGTAATTTTTGACGGGTTACAGATAGTTTTATATAATAAAATAATCAGGAGCGTAATATAATGCTTAATTTGTATTCGCCTAGGAAATATATTAATTTGAAAGTTTTCCGATATTTCAAATATCCATTCGGGCTCGTAAAATCAACTAACCCGGCCATGTTTTCAACATAACAATTAACTTTTCAAATAAAATTCATTTATGTCACGAATTAAAAGCACTTTGTTGTAATTAATCGATTAATTTATTACCTCGGCAGTGAAATTTGTATATAACATTTTAATTACATACATCAAACACAATTTTTTTAGAAAAATACGTAAGCAGTCTCTTATTTGGTAAAGTATTACGTATAAGGGCTTCAATAATTCGAGATTTGGATAGCAATTTCACGATAATTTGAAAGAACGATTTACCTCAATCACAAAATGCATCTTGTTAAATTTCCTGTGTTTCTATAGAGTTGTATTGAACATAGTTATTTATTTTTATTTATTCATTTAATATACATGGCTAAATAACCTTTTACTTACTATGCATTAACACATAATATTAATACAACAACATATGTGTGTAAATTATAGAAAATATAATTATACATCAATGTAAAAATAGACAATTTTAAATATATAAGAGTATAGATATAATACAATAAAACACGTGAATAATAGAAGCGTTTGAAAACATAAAATTAATGTAATTTAATAAAACACATGAATAATGGAAAAATTTGAAAATATAAAAGAGTAAAAATATAATTATTACTTTAAAAATTTGCAGTTATGCAAAAAGCATCCAACCCAAAAAACATGAAATTTAAAAAATGGCTTCTAAAAATTTGAGCATACAAAAAACTTAATACGTCGATATTTCATTTATTATTGCATATTTTTTTGCTTAGCGATTATTTTAGAGATTTATGTTTTTTTAATGAAATTATAAAAAAAAAATATATTTCCGAAGATATGACGCATTTTATAGATTGGATTATTTATACAAAATGTCTAAATTTATGAAAAAATGAACTTTTTGTTTCTTTGTGGATTCTTTGTCCTATGAATTTGATAAAGCATGAAGTAAAAAGCATTATCTGAGGCGTAGAAACGTTCAAGCCTCTTAGATGTACAAATATTATTATCGTGCAGTAACAGTAGAATTAGGCCCGGTTGCGCCATCTAAAATAAAGGTAAAAAAAGTTACTCGGGTAACTTTTTTTTACTAAAACGGGTTGCGCCATCTATGGTAAATAATATTTTACCCGCCGAAGTACATCCATGAGTAACTTTTTTACTCTTCAATATCGGTAGGTAAAGGTAAAAACGTTGGTAAAAAAAAATGGCCGTCCTTTTACAGCTGATTTAAATGTGACATTTGTCCATACAGGTACTTGTCATTTGAATTTTCTCGCTGTCATTGTCGTTTTGAAATTTGTAAACATTTAAATGAATCTTTTAATTTCGGGTTATTTTAGCGATGGTTTGACGTTTGTTTCATAGAATAGAGTGGTTTGTTTGAACTGGTTTTAAACCGAAAAATTACGTATTGCCAGTGGTATAAATGAAATAAATCAAATTCCATAGGTAAATGCGGTATTTGAGGTTTATTCCGCTTGGCACCCTATTAGCCTTATTATTGGTTTGACAGTGGTAAAAAGACGTTTATGCAACCCGAAATCGAGTTTACTCTCAGCTGATGGTAAAAAGAGTTACTCGGGTTAATTTTACTCGAGTAAAATTTACTTCAGATGGCGCAACCGGGCCTTAATAAGTTGCGTATTGCATCCATACCATATATATTATGGATGTTTTTAATCAATATTTGTTTGACTAGGATTTATAAATTTGAAGCCGCAGGAAACAGTCTAACCTTATTTTTTAGCTTAAGAGTTAATTTATTGGTGATAGCCATGTGGGTAAATATTGCATTTACAAAAAATCTATGTCACTTGGAACTTGGACGTTTTCAGTACAAAAAGCTATCGTATTGAGTTATCCAAAGTCGTACCTACATAAGTCATTTCTAGCATTTCGTGGGCTGGATGCTTTCTGCATATCTACGTCCATTACAGAGTTAACTTAGTTATAGAGTTAGATAGATATGAAGTTGACCATATAGAGTTAAAACATGAAAATGTGACGAACACTTGACGCCTTTAATGTGTGGTGCTGGAGAACAAGACAAGCAAAAAGTATTTTTAGAGAATTAAAGAAGTTCAGTAGAAATGCTATATTTTATATATGAAAAATATCTAGCGAGGACGTGAGTCAGTTCGCAAATGTACTCGACTAAAATGACATGAAAACCATGTCCTGCTCGGTAATAACGCGCCAACACCTTTACATATAGACTAGCTGGTCGTACCCGGCGTTGCACGGGTTAAGGATTAAGTAAAAAATAAGTTTGTGAGGGAAAACAAAGGGTCCGCTGCTCTCTAAAAAACAATGTTTCCATCTAATGTTAACATAAGTTATTGTAACATAACTGTAATACTTAGATATATGGTATCGCAGACTTTTTTGTAGATATTAATGTCCTCTATAAAATTGTAGTACATTACTTTGCTCTATTGGCAATAATTTCCGCAGCTTACGCAATATAAGGTTTTTTTTTCGTAATTTTTTCACACGTTGGGTTACATTATCGAAGTTTTCATATGGATCCCTAACATTTTTGAAAATATCCTATAATCTATGTTTATCAGGGATAATGTAGGATTCTGAATGTGAAAGAATTTTTCAAATCGGTCCAGTAATTCAAACACACAATCAAATCTTTCCTCTTTATAATATTATATTAGTATAGATACCGAAGGTTTTAGAATGGATTTACTTGAACAACTTGAAATCAATAAACGCACAAATAACCCAAATATAACGCTATTAAATAAATAGCCAACAAAAATGATCTTCTCTCCACTTCTTAATATGTTTAACAAATCCAAAATCAATGCCGTAAATTAAAATAATATTTTATTTTATAATCTCATGACTGTAAATAAAATAACGACTAAATAGAGGCACTTTCAAAGTAATTCAGTTAATTGCTTACAAAAAACAGAGAATTTCGATAACCAAGCGTAACATAAAATTTTATAAACCGGGGGGATCTTTAGAGCCTCTCCAGATGAGGCGTTTTACGCGCGAGTGCACTCGCGCGTAGACACTCGCGCGTTCTCGAGATACTGGAGCTACATATATCCCGTCCAGATGCTGACGCGCGTTTGCTCACTCGCGCGTAAAACGCGCGCTACGCCCGGGACTCTCGACTCGCACGTGATACGCGCGAGCGCCACGCGTGTTGAGATACTCGAGCGGCATTGTTGCGTGCGAGTCCGTGGTAGAGATACGCAATATGGCCTTTGAGTCTGGAATATCTAAAGTTTTTTCGACAAGTTTTTATATAAAACAGAGTTTTTAAAAATTGTGGAGTCATTATTACTTTTGCCATATGCGCCAACATCTACTGAAATAAAACAATTATTTGCATATCTGGATGCAATATAAATTGAAACGCGGCATCTGGACGCAATATAAATTGGAACGCGCGAGTGGATTCGCGCGTAAAACGCGCCATCTGGACATAATGACTCTTAATAATTAGTGCCTCGAAAAAAAGAATCTTAATATAGGGCTTCACCGAAAACATCTAATTATCCATAGGAGAAGGGGTAACTTATACCTTATAAATAAGTCGGTTACACGTGGTATATCCACGGTTTGATAATGGCCTTACGAGCCGAAACAGCTGTCACATTTAGAATAACACTTAACGTGCAGAACTTAATAATATAATTTATTTTAAATTTCATTGTTCGTTCCAGCCCCGGGAAAAGAGACTGATCAATGTCTACACGATCAAATCTCTTCCCGGATCCTGGCTGGAACCTTCCGATTCTTTTATCGTTCGAAATAAGGATTATCAAAACACGAAATGAAATAATTAGTTAAGCGACAAAACAGAAAATTTCTTAAAAATAGCGACCAAAAGAAATAAATATTTAAAAACCGGCACGAAGCTACGTATTACGGATTCGAATAATGCTAATAAAATGCTCTCTGACCAACTGATTCGAAAAATGACTACAAATGCTCCCGCTTTTCTGAAAATCTTCCCTTTTATCACTTCTTGATATTTATTTTTGCAAAACAAAATATAAAATTACAAATTTCATAAGTGTTCCAAACATTTCTTCATTCAAAATTTTCAATATTTAAACTATAAATTGTCGAGTTCTTACTCACTAGAACTAATAAAGAAAACACACAATTTTATTCACTAAATAAGTACATAATATAAAACATTTTCATTATACTGCATTGCCAAATCATTTGATAAATATTTTGGAGGAAACATTCATTATAAACAACATTCTACAGCATGTTGTTTGAGCCATAAATTAATCAAACTTTTTGTTTACGTTTGAGATGTTTTGACAGATTAAGTATTGTGATACCAGAACGTTGTTGATTACTGTAAGATGCGCAGTCACGTTCCGATGTGCGTCACGGGATTCCGGATTTGATTTTCATTTCTTCCAGGGATTTAAACATGACAGCTAAGCGGATGAAGTCACCCCGATTATTTCCGCGGCCGACTGACGATGATCGAAGCTGAACCGAAAGGCGATAATCGCCTGTCAGTCGGGAGTGAACGGAAAACAGGAAATATAAAAAAAACGTCCGAAAAATGTCGTATTGAATATTTCGGTAAAATTAAAAGTAGCGTTAAGCCGGCCGCACACTGGATGCGTTTTCGTACGAAATTGAGTAGTACGTGTACGTACGAATACGCAAGTACATTCTTGATCTTCGATGTAGTATTGATGTACACCTACTGTACACGATTTATTAGTGCGTATACGTACGTATAGATGCGGCGTCCGACACGATCCGGATTTGTTTGGAAATTTTTTCGATTTCGTGCGATAGATATTGAAAAATTTGTCAATTTAATACATGACCACAAATGTTTGTGGGACCAAAGTGATTCAACTTATCATGGAGGAAAATCTCTGAAGAAAAGAAAATACCTGGTAACTTAAATAATTTGGTTTAATGAAGTTGAGGTATAATTATGTACTTCGAACAAATTACTAAATATGGTCAGATCAGTCCACACAGCATTTAAAATATATTCGAATGTTTCTTTGTTCATACGTAGATAATCATGAAATTTGTCATTATTTAAGTCTGCCATAATATGATGGAATTCATCCCTTCTAGTATATATTTCTATCACCCATTAGGTTCTACGATGAAGACGACGCCGTAGCAACCTACGAGTCAGAAGAGAGTTACAGATTATTCGTTAGGCACAAACGTCATTGAAGAAATGCGAAAAGTAACTGATCGTGACCAACGCAAGACGCAATCAATGTGCGCGCTCAGTACGTACGAAAATAATCGTGCGTATAGGAAGTGCGATAATATTTCGTATCCAAAGTGCGACCGGCCTAATGCTCCGTTGTTGCGGAAGCGGCTAATACGTGTACAAGAATACTTCCATACGAAAAAACTGGCATCATATAGAGCGGAACTAATTCTAAATAAAATCGTATCAAAACTAATTTTCTATTACATCCCTTTCAGGAGCAGTACCAACTTCAACTGTCGGCAATGCAATAAATTAATTAACAGATTGTTAGTTAACTTTGTTAAAACCACTACCAGATTTTAGGTCTACCGGTTTCGAGACGTACCCGTCTCTTCGTCAGGACCAACACTACACCACTACATTCACAACACTACACACCTCAACCATAGTATTGTTACACTTCCACCAATAATTGATCACATGCGTGTTAGGCCCGGTTGTTTCAAGTTCGATCAAAGTAAGCGGTCGATCAAAGCATAGATTTGTAGTGTTGTGAATGTAGTGGTGTAGTGTTGGTCCTGACGAAGAGACGGGTACGTCTCGAGACCTAAAATCTGGTAGCGGTTTTAACAATCTAATATAATAATGTCTAGCCACAAAGTTAATGCTTTAAATATTAATAATAATAAATTAATTAATCACATGATAGTACTAATAATGGAAACAGTGAAGCGCTTTTGTGTGGACGCCTCTTACGTCGCTTGCACTCTTACGAGTCAAAGTAGCGTGGAGAGATTGACTACCTTGCCATAAAAAATGCCGAACTGGGTGGCAAAAATGTAGGGCCGATATGGGAGCTCATAAAACGGCCCTGGGTGTGTAGTGGATGATAATCGGAAATGTTCGCCTCAATGGTTGGTCTCAGGAGAGGCAAGCAAACAAATTAAAATTATAGGGGCTTCGGCTGAAATCTATCTGCTACTTACCTCCCTTACTCGCCAGACCTTGTGACTACTGATTTTCACTTTTTTGGATTTTTTTTAAGGTTAAAATTTAAACTTTTATAAAAAACGCTTTTAAATAATTTATCGATTCTCGTCCCAAAGATTTCTATAGCAAAGGCTTCTATTAAAAAGGCAAAAATGCATCGACAATAATGGTCAATACTTGGATTAATTAAATATTTACTTTTCCTAAAAAAATATTTTTAGTTTGTAATAATTGTGAATAATCAGCATCATACTTATCTTCTCTTTTTAGTACCACGATTTTTTTTATTACTTTTATTTTGTGTTATCGTTATAAGCTATACACATATTTAAAAAATCACAATCTATTTCCATGGAGCTCCTCCTCCGTGACTGACGCGCAGTTTTCCCTAATGCACGTTTGTTCGAAACAGAAAAGAAGATCATGTGATTATCTAAAGATGTAGCATGCGGTTTTTTAATCCGATAAACCATTTGTTAAGATCGATCGCTTAAATATTTTTTTTAAATTGCTGCCAATTTTACGAAAATTTTTTTTTCTAAATCGGATACGCTACATTGCAGACGTGTTCCTGAAATGACAGTTACGTCAACGGTCCACGGAAATAGGCATGACGCAGCCATTTTGTTTCTTTTATCAAAATTTCCTAATAAAATAATAGTTTTACCTGTACCTCAATAAGTGCCAATAAAATAATGTCTGTAAAAAATTACCCAATTTCTAAAAAAAATTATTCCCGCAAGATGATATTATGACCCCTTATAATACGCCATTTCTATGCAAAGATAAGCAAAGGATAGAACGCTATAATAGGTAACAAGTAGCGGCGTGCAATCATTACTTTGAAATATGCTGTATTTAGCTATAATTCTTTGAAAAAAATAGAAATAAAATATGTATCCCGTTATATTACTATGACAACTGTCATAACGGCACCGCGACGAACACAGCACAGGACAAAGCCGCGATGACATAGCCGCGCAAAACAATCAAAATTATAAAGTTTAAAAAAAATATATACATTTTTTTTAAATAATTGTTTGGGCAGCCCATCAATCTTTTTCTATTATAATTAATTCAGAAACATCACCTTTTTCTATTATAATTACTTCAGAAACATCATGAATTTATATTGCCAGTACGAAAAAAACGATGAAAAACCTAACCTAACCAAATTATTCACTTTCTTTTAATTCGTAGCGTCTGCTTGTGGGCTTGTCTGCCGAAAAAACTTTGGATCGATTTTTAACCATTTTCCCGTTATCCAATCAGGCTGAAACTTTGCAGGCAGACTTGTGGCGACGATAAAAATGATCTAACAAATTTTCGTTTAAAAAATTTAATAATTATAGTATAATTTCGGATTTTTCGAAATTTTTTATTACTCTCCTTCGTAACTTCACCCGACTCGATTCCGACACGCGGGGTAGGCGCGAAACATGTTTTAACTACTAAATGAGAAAGGGAGTATAATAAAAACTTGGTTTTATTATCGCCTTGTCGGCGCGACTTTGTCATTGCGGCTTACATCATGACAATGACACAAATACTTTTCGGATAATTTCGTTATAAAACTTCTGCAAAATAAGATGTTTAATTTATCTCTGTTATACGTAGGTACCTGTAAACTATTAAATTAATTAAATGAATAAAAATCAGGACGAAAACATGGTAGCCAAGCATTCTACCACTGAACCACGTTCATTATCATTTTTAGTTTGTAAAGAAATTAATGCCTGAATAAATAAAAATCTCTTTCTATAAATCTTTCTATCAATCTTTTGTTAACACAAGCTATGTATATCGAAGAAATAATAACCTTTTTATATTCTGAGGCAAAGAAGTTTCACCTCAATAGCCCGTAAACGCTAACAATTCCAATATTTTTTATTTTACGCACTAATCGATTGTTGGAAAATTGTTTTGGAAGCTTTTATCAGCGTTTTAATGCTAACAGTGTGAAGCTGGACCACGCGCCATTTTTAATAAATTGTGTAAAAGTACATTTTTCTACATGACTTTTTTTTTATTTTTATTTTTTTTTATTTATAAGAGACACTAACAGGATAATGGGTACATGACACTCAGATAATAAACATTATAGTGAAGACTATGCCCATTATCCCAATTACAAGTGTCTTCGGCACGCTCTAGTAACATGTATTTTTGTAATTAATTATATTTCACATGTACATTTATGTATATTATATATTTGTGTTTGAGTGTAGTGCGATTAGTATTTAATGGATCTATAGGTTCATGTCGTCGTTTCTTGTTGATTAATAAATTTGATTTTAAAGAATTGTGACTTCTGTGGTTAATTTTACTCACGTGTGGAGGCAGCGAACATGTTGGTAATATGTTGATATATTTTCTATTAATGTTACCAGCGGGTATTGTGTCTGCTTTCTAAAATTGCAGGTTTTGATCACAATAAACGAATACTTCTGCATTTCCAAAAGTTAACTAAAATAACTGATATAAATTATCACACTCGTACAACACAAATTTCCCCTTTTGCCAGCTTGGCGATACCCAAGACCTTTCTATTATATTTATTTATTTATTTAATACACGGTACAACGTACCATTAAAAAAAACAATGTATATAAAGATGTATAGATTGATAGGTAATAATAAAAAAAGGAGATAAGGTATAATTCTATCAAAAACAATTAATAAAGTGATATATAAAGAAACATAAAACATTAAGTGAATAACATAAAGTATAACAAAATTACATCAAATGAAATAATAGTTATCAAATCAAATATGAAAGTCAACAATCAATAAAACTACAACAAATTAAAATAATTATGTCTGAAATTCAAGAAGCAACAAAATTACAACAAAATGAAATAATTGTAAACAAATCAAATCTGAAACTCGAGAAGCAATAAAAATAACAGTAAAATAAAATGAAATGTAAAATTCAAAAATCTAAAAACAAGAGATAGACATGACATCAATAATAATTAATTATAAACGACCAAATTCGTCCAGAAGAGCTTTCTTGTAGGCGGCTAGTGTTTCCGTAAAAACCTCGTTAGGTAGCCATACTTGTTTCCTAACCTATGGAGCCTTCTAATAGGTGAGCTATATAGATAATTTACACTAACATTGTTACAATGAAACGATATACTTTGTCTAGTGCTCCTGGAA
>JADDOH010019631.1:0-15010 GCA_016648135.1 Agrypnia vestita | reverse complement strand
AGAAAGAAGTATATAAAACAATATGTAAAAGACTATAATGTGCGTAAACAATTAAATAATAAAATATTACTTTTTACATATGAGTACAAGTAGCGGTTTTACTATCCCCGAAATTATATTCCTACGAACTTCTTTAAATTTTAAAAATTAACATAATAAAAATAGCCAACGATTGAGCCGTCGAGCAGCGTCGCGTCGAACCGTAGACAGTTGACCATCGTCCCGATGTTTAGATAGAACGTCCGCGACGTCCCCGTAACGAAGTTGACGCGTCAACTAGTTGACGAATTCAACTAGTTGATCGTCTCGTCGATGGATGGACGTGGACGGTCTCGTTTCGTCGACGGTAAATACGTCGACGACCCATCCCTAGTGCGCTACTACTTTGTGTTCAGTTATATATTCACCATGTCTAAATACTAATAAAAATATTGGTTTATCAATACCTACATAAAATATACGAATTTTTGTGAATATACACCTTTATTCACACATTTATTAGTAAAAAAATAACTTTAACAACACTTAACACTTAAATGTTCACAAATCTAGACACATTAATCACTTTTTTATTTATATTTTATTTTATAAAAAATAATATTTTAAATAAACAAGTTATTATTAAGTAAATAAAGCCGGGTATTTATAGGGTTATGAAGCAAAGTGGTTGTGCAGGTAGCGTTTTATTACTGTTGTCGCGGCTGTGGGCGTGCCCGGACACGGCAGCCGGTCCTCAAAGTGTTTTATTACAATAATTAACCCGAGGGGCTTCAAAAGCTGTCGAGAGGCCGGGATGATAAGCGAAAACATTGTACACTTTCATGACCGGGTAATTTTTTGTGTGACGGGATAATTGACAAATTAGGACGGATTTACGAGCGAGTGGTCTCATTAGGAGGAGCATTATTTTGCTTTGATGTACCTACTCCTGGTAATAAGGGCGTGATTAATGCTAATTTTTTAAATTTGACTGTAAATTTACAGAACGGACAAGTACTAATGGGCGTTTTTTATGATCGAGGCGTACGCCATTAAATTATTTTAACAAATGATTTCATATATTCATATTGAATTAACTTTTTTACGTACAATATTGTATAATAATAATTAATGGAGCATAAAATATGGTATTTTCACGGGACGTGGTTTTGGCAGGAAAATGAAGATACTGAAAATTAATTAACGATTTATTAATAGCCACTAACACGAATTTAACTTAAACGCTATTCATTAATTCACACTATTTCGCAATCAATCATTCGTCTGCGAAACACTTTATTATCGCTTCCTAGAATATTCCCACACAGGCTCGTGGAGAATTCGTGTCAATTCGCACCTAAGTGGTTGCACTTATTTTCAGTGCCAGTTAGGTACTTCGCTTAATTTGTTATCGATGGTATCACACACGCATTGGTAATACTATTTTTGCTTAGTTTTGCTTAGTCACGCCGATAAACGTCAAAATAAACATGATGCGCCGCGGCCTGGCTTCGCATTTTATACGAAACACATTTCTGTTCACTGTCCATTCACTGTTCGCGAGAATATTTTCGTCGTTTTTAGACTGTTTCAGACGCATCTGAATATTGAAGACAATTCCAGAGTGTTGTAGGGCATCCCAGAATGCAATGGAATGTTCGATCGTGCTGTTGTCCTCGAGAGGCTCCGACACCACGCAATCATCTCGTTACAGTATTTTAGAGGTACCCGGCTAAACCGAGAAAATTTCCATACATGTCATAAGAGGATCGTGGGTAGGAGGTTTAATGTATAAGAACGTTTTAACGGGTATTTAGTATCCTTATTTATTCCAACGGCGAAAAATTGTTTATACAAAACAAGAATACTGTTTGAACATGAAATCGATTGGTGGGAAGTCTTGAATACGTAAATAAATGTGAATAAAACACAATGTTGTTTATTTCACGCAATGACACTTTAATTAAACAAATTAATTAAAACGGTTTCGATGCTTACTGCATCATCTTCAGTAATATATGCAGTAATGCAGTAAGCACCGAAAACGTTTTAATTAATTTGTTTAATTAAAGTGTCACTGTATGAAGTAAACAACGTTGTGTTTTATTCATAGTTATTTACAGTGAAGTTAATCACGAAAATTTCGAAATATTGTAAATGCGTAAGATTACAAGCAAAAGACGTGCGAGCAAGCGGCCACATGGGTGTGTGTTTGTGTGAGCGTATGGTGACGTCTGTCCGGAGAGAATGCTTAGGTATCCGTGACGCATGAGCGCGGGGCTGTTTTTCTGATATTTATGTGCAATAAATACCGTCATTTTGTTTCCGTCTTATCATCATTATGGGACACCTTAATCATTCATCCAATCAGAGGAATCTATCGCGTCTTATCAGGCGTTAATATTCAGCTTAAGCCTAGCCAGGATCGACTATTAAGTTGGCAGTATTTGGCATAGCTAGAAATATTATCGCTACCATCGGTGACGTAATCGGTAATAATTGGCGATATAACAATTAACAATATAAATGATGTTTGGATATTTTTTCAAAAAAACACAATTTTCTGGTTTACCGTGAACATATGTGATATGGTATGATATATGCGTCTAAGCCATTGATTTTTTATTGAAATATGATGTTTACGTTAGTGAGAAATAATAGAGGTCTGGGGACCGTACCTTGGGGGACTCTAAATTTACCTATTGGTGGATTACTACTATTTGAGGTTTGTTCGTTGAGTGGCTTTTTACTCGTTTGGGGCTGTGTGGTCAATCCCGTTTTTTTTGGTTCTGGTACGAGTGGTTTGTGGAAGATACTGTCGAGTACTTCCTTCGAATTTATGAAAATACCTGTGAAATTACTTGATTTATTCAATTTACTTTGTATAATGGTGGATGTTTTGCGGTTGCGTCTTGTGTGCATATTCCCCCAGTGAACCTGAATGAATTCTCATTTATTGTAGAATTGACTTTTGTGATTGAATTTAGTCTAATTTTGACTGCTTATTCAAAAAATTTCGATATAATTCTCATTGTTTGTTAAATTAGATTACACTACCAATATGAATGTAAGTGATTATCCCTTATTATTACACATAAGAATCTAAATCGAATTATTATTACATGATAACATGTAACAATAATATGATTGTTAATATTTGTTAGCTATCATTGTAATAAAATAAATCATACATATTATCTATTAAATAAATAATAAAAAAAATTATAAAAAAATTAAAAAGCATTCATTTTTTATTTGCAGGGTTCAGAAACATGGCATCTAAAGAAATTTTAAATCTTAAATCCAATGACACCACTCAGGTGGATGTTAATAGTGTCTTTAGATCAAATCATTTAAAGAGTGACTTATGGAATTAATAGTGTCTTTAGATTAAAGCATTTAAAGAGTGACTTATTTTTAGAATTGTTAGATTTTTTAACATGCATTCCATACCTCGAACCGATTTTAAATACCTATTTACATCAATCAATATTTAAATAAAAAAACATATTGTGTTTCGTGTTATACGTACAACACCATAGAGTAATTCATGTTTTAAAAAATTAAATTGAATGATACAAAAGTAATAAGTATGTACTGCCCATCTACCAAACTAAAACATTTCCTTTAAGAGAGAGTCATATGACAGATACACATTTATTGGCTGTTATTATTTTAATAAACCTGGCATTGTGGTGATATTGACATCTTTGTTTTTTTTATTGTTTTTTTTTATTTACCATATTTTTTTATTTATTTTTTGACATATTCGACTCATTATTCTGATCTTAAAGCTAGTAAAATAAACCGTACGTCATCTTCTGATACAAATTATAATTAAACAGGAAATTAAAACACGATTTAATTAAATTAAAAATATTTTATAACTTGTACCGTGAAGTACAGTTAAATTATTTTAACCAATTTATAATGAAGTATGTGAACAATGCCTGGGAAAATTATTTTATCATAAGAATGATTGGACTTGTCTGTTGTAAATCTTTCGAAACATTCCTCTTGTCGAAACTCCTCGTGTAATACTCGACTTACTACTATTCATCATCATTATAAGGTATTTTCTACTTGCTGATGGATAAAGGCCCTTCTCAACTGTCTTCTATTTTTACATACGCCATGTTAATCGCTGTTATGATTGTATATATTGTCACCTGTCATTGTAGGGGAGAAATGAATGAAAACTCTGGAAATTAAATAGTGATTTATTAATTGAAGGCATCCCTATAAAAAGGGTCTATATAGTACGTCATGTCACAACGAGATTTTTTTGTTTTAAAATGGTCTATAGAATGCACCACGTGCGGTATTTTATTTTTCATGATTTCAACTCCATATTGCCGAAATTCGACCTCAAAAGTTGATTAATGTGGAAAAGCATCTATCTATATTCATCTGGCGATATATGGCAAATACGACGAATGCCGATAGTTTGACGATGTAAATATATCCATTATTGGCAAGTGAATATTAGAAAATAAAAAAACTGAAATTCTGGTTATTTATTTCAGTGTTTTTTTCTCTCCCCTGTAAAATTTTGTTTTTGCATATAGACCCTTTTTATAGGGACCCCTTCAATTACTGATTATTTAACTATTCAATGTACAAAGTCACTTAACACTATTCTTTAAATTACACTTTATCGCAATGCATCACTCGTAAATAAATACTTTGTTTAACATTCCATCCAATATTTATTTAACATTCACTAGAACATTCTATCCAGTTTCCGCTTGCAGTAATCGCTTCGTTTTATTTCCTTTTCAGGTGAGAACTACGTTTATTCGCTCATTTATCGCTCCGAATGGGCACCCTGGCCATCACGGCTTGCAGCCGACTTCGCAGTGTTTTCGCCTGTCAAACGCGACTACAAACTCTCCCCCGCCGCGTTCGGCCCTCCTATTTATATCTGTGAATGCTAGTATCGAACCTTCTAGACCTTTCCAGTGTTTAGGAGAAAATTCCTGTGGCTTCTAGATTTTTCTGGGTTTTTCTCGAATATTTCAGATGCCTCCCGAAGGCCGTAGATCATCCTAGGCCATTCTCGAGAGTAGGAGAATCTCTCATCGACAGATGAAGTATTAAACTACTTTCAAATATAGATTTCTTACATGGATTAGGTTGAAACAAATAATTAATTGATTAGGTACTGAAAAAATGAGCTGGAACTATAATGTACAGGTGGTTGTCAAGAAAATGTTGAGAGAAGAAACGAATGTCTTTTTATCTCATATTCGTTACTCCTGTTGTTACATACATATTTTTGATCATGTGGTATTACAGGAGCCATCTACTCAAGACCTCTTGTCCACTACATGTATCTTGCTTATATATTCTTCAGGACATCTGAGGCCGCATAAGGTCCCTGATATTCCAGGTTCTTTAAGCACCTCCATCTTTATCGGGCCGTAAATCTTGAGGAAGGCTGTATTTTTAGACTTCATCTTACTATTTTATATAGTAATGTGAGAAACCAAACTTCACACGCATACGTGTAATATATACAGCTTAATCTTACAATTTTATGACAAATGACAACATCTACGACAGTAATTTACATAAAGCAAAGTGACAAGCACTTCTTGATTTTATCCGCCAATTTTTTTTGGATATCATTATTCCTTGTCATATTAAATTTGTTCCCAGATTCTTAAAACTCACATTATAATTAAAGCCAAGAACAAAAAATACCATCGCATATCTAATTCATCGACAGCGAAAAAGGCAATCGATTATATAAATTATTAAAAAAAATGTTTACAATTAAAATAAAGGAATTGATAATGAAACCCAATTCGAATCAGAATATATTGTCACGGGTCGTGGCTGCGGAAAGCAAATGAAAACATTGAAAATTAATTAGCGAATTAGTAACTACCGATAAATCAATAATTATTAAATGTACAAAGTCACTTAACACTAATAAGATTATAAACACTTGTATTGAAATCACACTATTTCGCAATTTATAATTTGTCTGTAAAAATTTTATCACCGCTGGAAATACTTTAATCCAATTCTCGTCTCGTACGTAGTATTTATCACGCATATTTATTTCACCACCTAGGTAACAACCAGCTTAATATTTTCTATCGCTCCGAAATTTCACGACAGGGCATCCTTGCCGTCGTCCGCGCGTACTTCGCACCTATCGAAACGTCAAAACAACTCTTCATTACGCAGCTGTTGAACCCGCTTTATATATGCGATACACTGTTCTTTCGAACCTCCTAGATCATTCTATTCCTTTCTAGTATTTAGGAGAGGGTTTCCGTCGCTTCTAGGTCACACCAGGCGTCTCTCAAAGGTTTTAGATAGAAGAAAAGTGTGGTTAAAGGTTCTAGAGGCTTCTATGGTACTGTCGTCATCGACATATAATGAGGGATTCAGTATATAATTTCTTTTACCATTTACAATATTTACGTCTTCGTAGGAAAACTTTTCAACTTATACTCAAGCTTAATTTCATACTGAAAGAACAATAAAAAATTATAAATGCTATGAATTAATAATGATTAGAAAACTTCAATACACGTAGCTGTTATACTGATCAATGTACACAGGGCACAATAAGATGTTAGATTATTAATAACACATTGAGTCGGTTCTAAACTACCGATGACAATGTAAATCGTTCCATTATGATGATGGCGAACAAATAGATGAGAATTTTTAGTGTGCGAAAAAAATGATTGTACATTTTCTCATTAATTACCCAGTGGATGTTCCGTGATAACTTAATGTAACTTTCGTATAATGGAATAGAAATTTGATGTTTTAAAGTAATGATCTCGAGATCGAGAGATTATATTGTTGCCTTCTTCTATCGTGTAACTCTATTAACAGCTGTTTGTACTTAATATACCTTTATTCTTATATGGGGTGGAGCATGGATAGGTACTAAATCAAGAATTAATCCGGAAAGTCGAGACTTTTGAGATGAGGTTCTGTAGACGCGTACTGAATGTTTCCTAGTAGGATAGAGTTACGAGTTTTGAAGCGTTCCAGCGATATGTCCAAGATATTCTAGAAATCTGGAATATCTTGGACATATTATGAGAGGACCAAAGTGTATTCTAAACCAACTTATCATTCAGGGAAAAATAAATGGAAAAAGAAGCGTAGGAAAACGCCGCATCTCATGGCTACGCAACTTGAGGGACTAGTACAACTCGAGTTGTTCCGCGCGGCGGTGAATAGATTCGTGATCATCTGATTTCTGACCTTCTGTAAGAGATGGCTTTAAGAAGAAGAAGAAGATACCTATTGCTTTCCATTATAGTCTCTTATTCCGCCCTTCTGATATAATTTTATACTATGTTTCCTTCACAATTCTAATGGCATTCTGTGTATCAAAACGTCACCTTGTGGGTAAACTCGTTTGCTGTCAGAGCATCTCTGCTTGTGTATTAAAACATGTATTATGTACATTAATCTTAAATAATAAACAATTACTGGTACAGCGGTATATATAGGTGGAAGTGTATATTTGTAAGACGTCCTATTATAAAACATCATTATTTATATCGAACAGCTTTTTATATCCATTGCAAAACTTTCGAGAAAATAATATTTTGTAAGTAACATTTTTTTGTTATTTAGTGCATTTTTTAAATTTAATCTCTTGTCGCTGAACGAGATGAATCTACTGTCCGCAAACTGAAGCAACTGTATAAATTTGATATAAAACATGAAATCGATTCTGAGACAGTGATAGTTTTGATATTGAAATCTGCTGATGTTTTACCTATAGATTTGTTGACATTATCATTTTTCACATCTTAATAGTGTATAATTTTCTGGTATATTCTTTATTTAATTATTTTTTAAAAATATTTTTCTGAGTTATTTTAAAATGTGTACCGCCTTTATGATTAATTTTTTATTGTTTAGTGTGTATTTTGAATACTGTTTAAAGTGTAAAAAAGTCTCTCTTTTTTTACTCCCTTTATTTTAACTCGTGGCGTCTGATTGATTGATTGGTTGACGAAAAAACTTTGGATCGATTTTTAACCCTTTTCCCGTGATCCAATCGAGCTGAAACTTTGCAAGTAGACTCATGGCGACGATCAAAGAGAACTAACAAATTTACGTCCAAAAAATTATAGTCTAATTTTGGATTTTTCAAATTATTAATGGTTTTTTCATAAAACTCAGTAAGTTGTATGGAGATTCCGACGCATCTGGTAGACATGGAACCTGATAATAGTAAAATTTTGGATTTTTGGAATTTTTTTATTACTCCCTTTCGTAGCGTCGCCCGACCGAAGCCCAACGCGTAGGTTAAGCGTCAAACCAGTTTCCACTAGTAAATGAGAAAAGGAGTATAATAAAAACTTGGTTTTTATGGGTTAGTTTTTTACTCATTCTTTTAATGCTTCTTTGCATTGTACGCATCCAAATAAATAAATGTATATTTTTAAAATTGCTTGGAAGAATATTCATTTTAAAAAGGTATTGTTTTTTTAAGAAATATGATAGCAAAGCAATATATTTGATATGCAAAAGTTTCACTTTTAATGCACCTCAGACTATTTAAATTACGAGAACAAAAAAAAAATAAGACACGTTATCACAGAATGTATATTTTGGTAATGTGACAATCTTGCACTCGGGGTAGGTACGATATGTGTGGTATAAAAACAAAGGCAGCAATATCCAAAAAATTTAAAAAATGTTTTGAATGCTTTCACCAAGGATTACTAATTTAAAATGTACTGAATTCTAGATTTTATGTACCTATCCTTTTCAAAATCATGTTTCCTATAAATTTATAGGCTATGTTTCCGACAAAATCTTGAATTCGGTACATTATAAATTAGTAATCCTCGATGAATGCATTTGATTTTTTTGGATATTGCTGCATTTGTTTTTACACCCCACACATGATAGATGTATTCGTAATTGATTGACGTATGTTTTAAACGAAATTATCACTTTTCTCCGGTGTTGCATCATTTTAGATTGAAAGTTGCATACAAAGGAAGCTTTAGAAATCAATTTGGGCTTTTGTATTCGACATCCATTGAGACGTTCACAGGCTCCTGACATCGCATCCTTCTTGCGCGACGCACCCTGCATCTTCTTTCCAGCCCACGTCCATCTCATGACCTCTCTTAATAGCCGCTCCCGCGTCCTCCGGCTTCCGCATTCATGGAAACCTTTTAACGTCGTCCTGGCAATCCCAGCGAGCAAGGGACGTCCCACGCTTTGGATTCCAGCACGGTGCCTCTTTCTCCCGTCAGCTATCGCTCTTTTGCCATTTCAATTTTAAATATTATTTCTGAAGTCCTTGATTATACAAAAGTATTGGATTTTTTTTGGAATTGGACTAGTAGTTAACTTTAATTGATAATTAATAATATTTTAATAATTTTAGTAATTAATAATTTTTAAATATTTTTGCTGACATTCAGACAGACAGACAGACGAACGGATAAGCGGACGGACAGACGGACAGACAACGAAATTATAAACGTGCGCGCAAAAAATCTTTTTACGTCAATAAGGAAGGTAAATAAAATACTGAAATATTCCCTCAACGGTAAATTTTTAGGTTAAAGACGCTTTTCGATCATCATCATCTTCATCCCCTTGTCCCAAAGACTCGACAAGGTGCTTCCATATCCCCCTATATTGCGCTGCTTCCGCATGAGTCAAGCATACTTTCTGTTTTCATAAATATTTTTTTGTTCATATACGCTTTTTTATTTAAGGAATTTAACTTATTGTTTAAATAAAAAAAGAAGTTGAACATATTAATAATTGTAACAATGAAGATTGTACGTGCTACCTTTCTAAGAAAACAGAGAAGATTCGTCAATTCGTTAAATTTAATGAAATTTAATTTAACAATTAAGAAAATATACCTTAATATAGTTTTTATTTTAAATGTTTTTATGATAAATATTTCTTATTACCATCGCGTGACCTTGAGTTCCTGAAATGATGAGAGCTCATATGTTTACAGATCGGTCCCGGCACTCACCATTTTGTTTCATTGTCAGGACACTTCGAGTGGAGTCCTTTCCATTACTTGTTGGGTCCTAAACCCGCGGACGAGACCTGTTGTAAATGTCTACGTTACCGCGGTACGAAGTTCAAATCATAAATCTGTTTAACTACCTTTTTGACAGTTTATCTCTATTTCTGAATGGCTGAATCATCTAAGAACCGATTAACTTAATTACTTTCACGCCGTTTCTCAGCGGATGTAGGAAAAGTGGTAAGAATACTACATTCTATACTTCATTGCTTCATCTGGAGACATTAAAAAAATGTCAACCAGGATGGCGAAAGTGTAGAGGGAATATGGGAGCTTTTTCTCATATGATCTGCAGTGGGTACAACTTCCCTGTACCCATTTCACTCAAAATGCTTCAGTTATTTTATTTAATTGTCTACGTACAAGTTGAATTGCATTTGTAAAACAACAGATGGACTCCTAGAGTTCTGAAATTGAGGCCTTGGAAGAATAAAAGGGGTGTTGGAAGACCTCAAAAGAGATGGACCGATGGTATAGTCGCAGTGGGTGGGAAGAAATGGCTACAAGAAGCCAATTACAGGGAAGAATGAAAGAGTATGGATGAGGATGAGTATGGGATCCAGCAGTGGAGAGATCAAAGCTAAATAAGGAGAAGAAAAATAATAAGTACAATTTAAAAATCCACGATGAAATTACGCAGTTCTGTTTGACACCTTTTTAAATATCAAACCATAAATGCATGCCTAAATAATTCTTACACAAGCACTTCTTTTTTTGGATACAGATGCAATTACCTGTATGAGTTTACCCTTCACCCTATACTGGACGTAGCTTTCCATAACTTACGTATAATTACTCTCTGGCACACGCCTTTTGCGGATTCGCAAGGGAAAGTATTTAATTCTTTGCCTAAACTTTTCTTTTATCTGGTGCAGTGAAAAAATCTGATTCGTTCACGATGTTCCAACTCTCTTTGTACATCCCACACATTTTTGTCGTCATCCTCCTCACACTTTCCATTAAAATTCTCTTATGGAGACAATTCTCAATTTTATCTTATAAATGAAACATAAAATAAGGGGCGGAGACCCACCCTATCTACTTAAGTGTCTACTTCCTTACCAGTTCCTCTCAGCAAATCATCCCGTGAGTTTATTTATTATTGATCAAAGTTTAACTTCGGCTTTCTATCCCTTTCTGCATCTGTTGGGTTTCGAGTTTATTTAGTATAAAGAATAATGTACATTTCATCAACAATCTGACAAATAAAAATAAAACAATACCTTGATATATTATAATGCGTGTACGTGCTACTCGATAGCCCGACAGAGAAGCAGTCAAGATGACTGCATTAAAAACCTTAATTTTTATTTTTTGGATATTGCTGCCATTGCTTTTATACCCTACACTTAATTATTTAAAAAAATATAATACATCCACAGTATTTAAGTGAATAAATTACTATTTTCTGTTCTTAGTATTCCAATAATTTTTATATTTCCCATTGAGATAAGCCAATTTAGTGGCAATTTATACTTAATTTCATTTAGATAAGATTTAGTTTATCTTTAATACAAATAACCAGATCACGCGTACCTCCCGAATGCCACACAGATATAATAAATTACAGTACCTACCGAACTAAACACCTTGTCAGTAGGATCATATTAATTATAATTATTATAATTATGTTGCATGTAATGAATAAATTAAGATCCGCTCCATATAAAACAATGGCGTAAATTCATATTTTAAAATCATAATTCGAAAGATATTAGGTCCTTACATATGAAATTGGCGTTTAGTATGGGAGGAACATAATGCCGATTTTTTTTTATTATAATATATTTATTTAATCAAAGTATGTACCATTGCTATCTATGCACTTTTGCCATCTCATAGGTAGTTCATCGATCCCTCTACTAAAAAAACCATTCGGACGGGAATGAATAAAATCTTTGAAGGCGGTTTGGACTGCCCCATCGGAGTTGAATTTTTTCCTTTGCAAGAAGTTATCCAAATTTCAAAAAAAATGGTAATCTGATGGGGCAAGGTCCGGAGAGTACGGTGGATGTCTTAGACATTCCAATTGAAGCTCCTCTAATTTGGTAGCCGTCTGTTGTGCAGTGTGTGGTCTAGCGTTATCATGAAACAGCAGTGGCCTAGAGCGATTAACCAGCCTCGGTTGTTAGCTTAGCAGCTAGCTTTTCCATCATGGTTCGCAGTTGCTGACAATAGACATCTGCCGTAATCGTCTGGCCAGATTTAAGAAAGCTGTAGTGAACGACACCAGCACTAGTCCACCAAACGCTCACAAGTAACTTTTTTGGAGTCAATTTTCGCTTGGGGCATGGTTTGGCTGGTTCGGCAGGGTTCAGCCATTGCGATGAGCGCTTCCGATTATCGTACAGGATCCACTTTTCATCACAGGTAATGATTCGATTTAAAATCCCTTCATTATTGTGCCGGTTGAGTAATGCAACGCAGCAGTCAACGCGCGTTTGTTGATTTGCTTCACTCAATTCGTGAGGTACCCACCTTTCAAGCTTTTTCACCTTATCAATTTGCTTCAAGTGGATTAAAACAGTTTTATCACTAACACTGCAGCCTGCAGCTAACTCGGATGTGGTTTGCGATGGATCCGCTTCACAATAGCCTTCAATTCTTCATTATCAACTTTGGTCTCCGGCCGTCCACGGGGCTTGTTCTGCAGGTCGAAATTTCCAGAACGAAAACGTTGGAACCAAAAACGCACTGTGTTTTCTTTTGCGGCACCGTCGCCATACACATCATTAATCCTTCGAGCCGTTTCTGCAGCACTGGTGCCACGGTGGAACTCGTACTCGTAAATAACGCGATATTTCAAGTTTTTCATTTTGTAAACTAAGTGACGCAAAGAAAAAAACAATTGAGGAAAAAACAAATGAATTATAATTTTCAAAACGCAAATACATGAGTAAATAGCTGTATAAATTTGGATTTGGAATTCCTAACCAAAGAGAAGATATTTGAGATCAAATTTGCCAGTACGGCAAAACGCCAATTTCATATGTAAGGACCTAATATTTACAATGGATACTTATCAGCCTAGGCAAGACTAACGGTGTCCAATGGTAATCTTATACCAATATTGATGAAAATGGGAATGAAAGCAGACTGAGTGCAGCGGAAATGGGATCATATAATAAGCAATGTGCGGAAAATCCATTTATGATAAGGATGTTTGGTCACGTAGAAAGAGTGAACTTGGAAGAGATTGATTACAAAGTTATCCTACGATGTGAATGTTGATATTGTCACGTGTCGTGACTGGGGGGATAAGTGAAAACATTGGAAATCAATTAGTAATTTATTAATTATTCTTCTCCTAGTGTTGTGTCAGGTCCCCCCAAAGTTGACTATCACTTGAGAGCAGCTCTTCCACCGTCCTTATTCCTGTACAATCTCGTATATTATGGAGTCAAGGAGCCATTCCTGCCGACACCTCGTTTTCCCTCCACCTTGTCCTTAATTTTCGAATGCAAAAGGTCGTACTTTTCCCCTCTAAGTACATGACCTTTCTATGTGCGATATCTTTCAGTGTCTTTGATATTTGTCAACAACTCTCTCTCTCAGTTCTGGCTCTCTGGATTACCTACATCTGAGTTGCTGATCATATGTGTCCGCGGTATATCCAACATTATAAATCAAAAGCAATTTTACCACATTTCAAACGCTTATGATTTATTAATTAATGATTAATTAATTATTAAATGGACAAAGTCACTTAACAAGAATTAAATTAATACACTATACTTGAATTCACACAGAAGTCGTACTCATTAATTTCGCCAGTTACGTACATCGCTCGATTATTTCGCTTAATATCTATCGCTTCGATTATTTCACGACCGGTCTGCCCGGCCGTTGTACTGCGGCTGATATCGCATCGACAGAAATGTCTGCGCCGTGATCCTTGTATTTTTACCTCCGTTTTTCAAAATCTCTTCTCATTTAAAAAATAATCTTTTGTGATTGATTTTATTGTTGTCATCGACGTATTTACTACGAGGAATTCTGTACGTTATCTCTTTTACCACTTCGTTTAAATATCCGTAGACGTCCGCGGAATACATGGCTACGTAAAACAGGTACTGATAGATAGATAGATTCCTTAATATTAGAAGCTTGTACCTTGTATGAGAAAATATAAAAATGTGGATGAGGTTAGAGTTATGTATCAGGAAAGAAGAGGGTTATGCTCCACCTTTTCTGCCTGCTCCGAATTTTCTTATATTCATGCTAACAATACTGAATGCCGTCAGACAAGAGATTTAGTCTCAGCATAAAAGCATTTTGCCGGATAAAAGTTTATCCGGTGGATAGTTTCGTTGCGGAAATTGTTGTGCTGTCAAAGGAATGCCAAGTATTTACATCTAAACGGTAAACCTTTTCCTAGATAAAAGGTTATACGACGGAGAATATGATTGCAGCAGTAATTTTAATATAAATAGTATATAAGTCAAGTATTTTAAAATATACCAGAAAAAAATCTCCCGTATATTTGAATATGCAATGGGTAAACCATTGATTTCAATGAATTTTATAGAATTTACGGTATTTGTATCATTGGGCATATTCTTACATGAGGGAGGCATGCAACTTTGAGGAATTTGTGACCTCTGGAAATGTAAAAGAAAGAAGGGTGAAGGTAGATCAAGTCCGAGGCATGACCTGAGCCTCGTTAATCGCCACTTTAAACAAGAAAGAAAAAACAGTTCGAAGAAGCAGATAAAAAGACAACGATGTCGACGAGAGAAACAAAATCTACCTTATAAAGTATTATAAGGAAATCGGAATTTGCTTTCATAAAACCACATATCTTCCGCAAGCAGGTGGGCAGTGAAGTGGGATCCACAGCAGACCTAAGGCCGTTCTACGAGCAAAAGCTCCCGTATCTACCTTACACTTTCGCCGTTCAGATTGACATTTTTTAATGCTGAAACAAGTGTACTCGTGCGTCACGACGAAAAGGATGCAAAGGCAATATAT